>RCUC01170012.1:0-24001 GCA_003697995.1 Taxidea taxus jeffersonii
AGAAGAAGAAGAAGAAGAAGAAGAAGAAGAAGAAGAAGAAGAAGAAGGAGGAGGAGGAGGAGGAGGAGGAGGAGGAGGAGGAGGAGGAGAAAAGAACAGATGGGAAAAAAGTTTAAACAAATAGCATAGTATAGATATGAACCTAATGAATTTGATACTTACATTAAATGTAAATGATCTAAGTATCCCAATTAAAGGGGAGAGATTGACACACTGGATAAAAAAGCAAGACCTATTTGTTCTCTATGAGAAATGTATTTTTAATACAAAGAAATAGATAGGCTGAAAGTAAATTCTGAAAGATTAGATAGCCCTTGCAAACAATAATAAGAAAGTTGGGAGTTCTGTAAATATCAGACATTGCAAACTTCAAAACAAGTGGTATTATGAATTATAACAAAAGATAACTCATAATGACTAAGAATCAACTCACTAGTAGAACCTAAAAGCTTTAAGTGCATATATACCCAGTAACAAACCTTCAAAATATTTGAAGGAAAATATGACAGAACTGAAAGGAGAATTAAACTTCTACATTGCAGTTAAAGACTTTAATAATCTTGGCAGAAAATAAGAAACTTTATAGAAAACTTGAATAACACTGCCTACTAACTTGATCTAATTGACATTATAGAATACTCCAGCTTACATCATCAGAGTGCACATTAGTTCCAAGAACATATGAAACATTCATAAAGGAAGACCATAAAGCAAGACTGAATAAATCTAAAGAGACTGAAATCATAAGGGCATATTTTCTGACCAAATTGAAATTAAATAGAAATCAATAACTGAAAACTATATAGAAACCCCTAAAACTGAAAAGTTTAAAACACCAGTTTAAATAACTCTTGATTCAAAGAAACTAAAAATTATTTTGTGCTGAAAGTGAAAATACAGTATATCAAAACGTATGGGATGATGCTATAGCAGTGTATATAGGAAAAATGTAATTTTAATTTTAAATGCTTAGATTAGAAAAAATAGAGGTCTCAGATCAATGATCTAAGTTTTTGTATGAACAAACTAAAAAGGAAGAACAGATAGAATACAGTAAGCAAAAGGTAGAAAATATTAAAGATAAAGAGAAAACAAATGAAATAGAAAACACAGTGGAGAAAATCAATAAAACCTGGCAGAAGACCGATAAAATTGGTAAATCACTTGCTAGTTTATCAAAAACAACAACAAAAGCAGAAAGAAGACAACAATAGTAATATTGGAAATAAAATGCAAAACATTACACATCTTATAGATACTAAAAGAATAATAAAAGAAGTATGAAAACTGTCAATAAATTTGAAAACTCAGATGAGACAGACTAATTCACTAAAAGACATAATACAAAACTGATTCAGAAAGAAAATGAAAATCTGAGTATTCCTATATCTACTAAAGAAATGGAATTCTAGTTAAGAAATTTCCCACAGAGGGACTCCTGGGTGTCTCAATGGGTTAAAGCTGCTGCCTTCAGATCGGGTCATGATCCCAGGCTCCTGGGATCGAGTCCCACATCAGGCTCTCTGCTCAGCAGGGATCCTGCTTCCTCCTCTCTCTCTGCCTGCCTCTCTGCCTACTTGTGATCTCTGTCTGTCAAGTAAATAAATAAAATCTTAAAAAAAAAAAAAGAAATTTCCCATGGAGAAAAAACAGGGCCCAGCTGTCCATACTAAATAATTCCATCAAACATCTAAGGAAGAAATAATGTCAGCTTTCACAAACTCTAACAAACAATTGAGAAGAAAGGAAAAGTTGTCAGTGAATTTTATGAAGAAAGCATTACCCAGATACCAAAATCAGGCAGACACTATAAGAAAATAATATCTTCATGGACATAGATGCAAAAAGCCTTCACAAAATATTAACAAATGAAAAGCAGTGATTTATAAAAAGGATATTACATCATGAAGTTTATTTCAAGAATGTAAGTTTGGTTTAAGAGTAAGAATGCCATTCAAGAATTAATAAATGATTCTGTAAATAGCAGAATTCCCTTATTTTTCAATTTTTAAATAATTTTTTAAAAAGATTTATATATTTATTTGAGTGTGAGAAAGAGCAAGCAGCAGCAGGGGCAGGAGAAGGAGAGAATCTCAAGCAGACTCCCCACTGAGTGCAGAGCCTAATGCAGGGCTTGATTTTATGACTCCCACATCACAACCTAAGCAATGTAGAATGTTCAAGGTAGAATTAAGAGTTGTATGTTTAACCAACTGAGCACCCCAGACACCCTGAGAATTCCCTTAATTTTAAACATCAAATAATATTCCACTGTATGTGTATACCACATTTTCTGTATCCATTTATTTGTCAATGAACACTTGGGATGTTTCCTATTTTGGTATTGTGAACAGCGCTTCAATGAACATGAGAGAGCTGGTATCTCTTTGAGATCCTGATTTCAATTATTTTCTATATATATCCAGAGTGGAATTACTAGATCATATGGTAGGTTTATTTTTTATTTTTTGAGGAACCACCATACTGTTTTGCATAGTTGCTGCACCATTTTACATTCCTACCAATTTCTCCAAACCTCTCTAACATTTTTTATGCTCAGTGAAATAAGCTAGTTATATAAGGGTAAATACTGCATGATTCCATTCATATGAAGTATTTAAAATAGCCAAACTGATGGAAGGAGAGAACAGTACTGGTTGTCATGGGCTAAGGGATGGGAGAAATGGGAAGGTGTTATTCAAAGGATATAAAGTTTCACTTATGCCAGATGAATAAGTTCTAGAGATCTGCTGTACCACATACTAGTGCCTAGAGTTAACAATGCAGTGTGTGCACTTCATAATTCATTTAAAATGGAATTTTAATGGAATTATTTTAATGGAATCCATTTTAATGGAATCATATTGTTGTTTACTTAGCCCTCTCCCCCCAAAAAATGAGATACAAACTCTGGGAGGTGTTGGATCTGTTATCTTGATTATGGGATGTTTGCATGTGTACAAACTCATCAAAATTGTACACATTAAGTATATGCAGTTCTTTGTACACCAATTATAACTCAATAAAGCTGCTAAAAATAAAAATAGACTCTATCTCAAGAATTGTTTAATTACTGAATGAGGTAATGTTTGTTCTATGCTTAGCACAGTTTCTGGCATAATCACTCAAAAATCACACAATAGAATAAAATAAAATACTTTCAATAAAAAAAGAACTAACAAATAACTTTAGCCAGTTATCAGAATATTAGGTGAATAAGCAGAAATTATTTGTATTTCTATATCATGGAAAAAAATGGAAACCAAAATTAAAACACTAACACTTAGAATGGCATCTAAAACCACAAAATATTTGTGGATAAATTAGTAGTTTTTGTAAGATCTATACACTGAAAATTATAAAAGATTTCTGAGAAAAAAAAGATCTAAGTAAATGGAGAAATATACCATGTTGATGAATTATAATACTCAATATGGTTAAAATTTAATTCTCCCCAAAACTGAGCTCTAGAGTTTACTCAAGTACAATAAAAATTTGAGCAGTTTATTTTGGTAGAAATTAATAAGCTGACTCTTACATTTATGTGAAAACTCAAAGGATCTAGAATAATTAAAACTGAAGATGAAGGAAAAAGGTAAAAGTATTACACTATTTGATTTCAAGACTTACTCTAGAGCTATAATAATTTAAATAATGTGGTACTAGCTTAAGGATAGAGATACAGATCAATGAAACAGAAGAAATATTCCAGAAATAAATCCACAAGTATGTATTTGATTTACCAACTTACTTGATTTACCAACTTACTTGATTTTTTATAAGTTGTTAAAGCAATTCAAGGGTGAAAATATTAGTGTTTTCCAAAAAACAGTGATAAAACAACAGTATCATTATAAGAAAAAAAAACCCTCAAATCTTATCTTATACCACACACAAAAATTAACTTGAAAATGGAGCTAGAATTAGAATTAAACATAAAAGTTAAAACTATAAAATTTCTAGGAAACAAATTTTTGTGACCTTACAGAAGACAAATATTTTTGGAGAGTTAATTAAAAGCAATAACATAAAAGAAACAATTAATTAAGCTTCATGATTAAAAAAAACTTCTAAAAACATGATTAGGAAAATGAAAAGGCATGACACTAACTAGGAGAAAATATTTACAATTAATATATCTGAAAACAAGCTTGTAGCCAGATCCAGAATATTTAAAGAACTCACATGTATCAAAAAGGGAAATGCAAAAGTATTAAAAACAGGAGCAAAATTTCACAAAAGAAGACATATGCAAGGCCAATGTATATAGCAACAAATGTTCAATGTTGTTAGTGCCCTGGAAAATGAAAATTTAGTGAAATATGAATTGAAATGAATATGCAGTGAAATATCATTTAATAGTCATTAGAAGTGGGGGCTAAAATTTAAAATATGGTCAATGAAATATCAGCTGGACTACGGAACAACTGAAATTCTTACACATTGCTAGTGGGAATGCAAACTAGCAGTCACATTAGCATAGTTTGGAAGTTTCTAATAAAAGGTCAGCATGATCTTACCATTTGAACCAGTAATCATAGGTATTTACTCAAAAGAAATAAAAACGTAAATTCACATAAAGATTTGTACACAAATGTTTACAGCAAGTTTATTCATTACAGTCCCAAAGTGGAAACAGCCTAAAAGAACATCAGCAGGTAAATAGATAAATAAGTCATGGTATATCAAAATGAATATTCCTCAGCAGTAAAAAAGAATGTTACAAATACATACAATGATGTGGATGAATATTTAAAACATTATGCTGAGAACAAAGTCAGACAGAAAAGAATACATATGATACCATTTATTTAAAGCTGCAAGGAAGAAAATCTAATACATTGATCAAAAGCAGATCAATGTCATCAAAAGCTGGGGGATAGGGGAAAGCTGATTAGGAAGGATACCAGGAAATCTGTTGGGGTCAGAAAATGTTCTATATCTTAACTATGGTATAAAGACTTAGCAAAATTCTTTACTGCTCTTAAAAATCTATGCATTTTATGGTTTGTAAATTAAACCTCAAAGTTATTAAAACTGTTCCCCTAAAAAAATTGTGAACAGAAATAACCTGGTAACTATTTTTATGATATAACACAGGTCTTATTACTTCAAAGCCCACAAAATTAGCACCACTCAAAACCAGGCACCAATGAATTCCATCTAAAATAAATGGACTACTGCTGAAAGCAAACCAGTTCGATTTATAAATCAACTGATTATTGAGAAAAATCCCCTAGAGATATTCCAAACTAGTGATGCTTTAGAATTTCATTAACCAAATATTGACAACATACTGCACCCTTTTCTCTCACAAAGGAGACTGTTCTCCTTAACGGTAAGCCCTGAATCATAAAATAAAAACTCAGGGAGTTTTAGAGGTCTGGTTCAACCTAGGTAGAATGAGCAGACAGTTAGGTTCTTTGTATATTCAGTGATACTCTTGTTCGACACAAGGGCCATTCTCCTGTCAGGAGTGAATAAATGGCAAATCACAAAAACTCTAACCTTGATAATGGCCGGGTAAATTTGAGGAAGTTTAATTTCACTCAGATATATAAAAGGCTATGTTTCCAATCTATAGTCCATAAGAATAAGAAAAAGAGAACAAATATATTAACAGTACACTGGCCTCACCCCTTTGTGTTCTCAATCTTTCCCTTTTTTTTCAACAGCTTGGCAGAAAGGAGAAATATATCACTTATTTTCTGAACAGGAAACAGACACAGCAAGAAAGCAGCCCATGAAGCGGAGACTCTGTGAGTTCCTTGTACAGTTCATCAGTGCACACAGATCTGGCCTCTAATGAAGCCATTTACATGCAGATGCAGGCCTGGGTGTGTGGACACCAGTCTCAACTCTGGGAATTGTTGTTCCATCTAATCAAAAGAAATTTGCACATGAAAGCCACATCCGTGTTCATTAACCCCACAGTTCTCAATATTGCTTCTCTATTATTCCTAACAAAATTGCAAACCTTCATATGATTAGGTACCCTGCTCAGACCTTTATTTTCCTCCTATCCCTAATCCAGACCCTCATCTGAATGTAAAACTGAACATGGGTCTGTAAGGCTGAATAATTTGTAAATACACTTACAAAAAACCAACACCAAGTACCTTTTTCATATTGACTGGCCTATGCAGACACACTTTTTCTCTCTTCCTCAACCAAGGAGAATGAATCTTCTATGCTTAAAATCTTATCATCACGGAAAATATAAAAATACTCTTCAGGATGGGAATCCCAAGACAATAAATTTAATTGCCAACTTCATTTTCATTTGAGAACAAGACAAAAGTCACAAATGTGTCTGGTGGCAAATACGACTCACATATCACAACTGAAATACAAAGACCATAACAGAGGTATTGGCAGCAAGTCCTAAAAGCAAAGCTCGTGGTTATCAGCTGATACAGGTCCATCACACACTTAATAAGAATTACTTCTCCTGTCAATCGTGTGGACGTTCACTGTGCAGAGCTTGTGCTGATGATCCGGCTATCCTGCCTTCTCATAAGGGATAATGCATATGCATGTGCCCATTCTTATTACCAAAGAGCATCCTGAGCCTGGACTTTCCAACATATGTAATAAATGTATAGTAATAAATATACTGGAATTGTTTATTTTGCTAGTAATAGCAAATTGAGTTTTTCTTTCTACAGAAGTAGAAGAGCAAGAATCACTTAGCTTTGTTAATGCAATTCAGCAGTGACCTGCCAGGAAGTCTGGGGCTGAGAGGCCAGGCAGATCTTCCTGCCCACTCAGTGTCTGCCTTCTTGCTGAAGCTGCCAACAATAGTCTTAATTAGTGCCAATTATGATTTTTTTTAAATGTGGACACCTGCATAATGTGAATGAGATGGAGAGTCCTACCACATTTTCTATCAACCATCAAACAGCTGTCAGAGGTTGACAATTTTTAGTTGTTATTGTTCTGGGAAAATTCAGATTATTAGCCTAGAGGTAAGTTTCTTTATGTCTTATTCGTTCTAATGTTCTAAATCACCTAGACCCCTATTATTTCCTCTTCCATATTTATATATTTATTATCAGACAAAAACACAGTTTGTATGTCCTCCATAAAACAAGAAAACAAGACAAAGTATGATTCTGTGTTTTCAGTTTATTGAATGACTTTAATGCTAATAATCAAGTGATAGGATATTTAAAGAATTGGCCGTAACTTTGAAGCCTAGCGAATCCTGCTACAGAAGGGCAGACTTTAGATTAAAATGTCAACTATAGAGTCCTGCATTCTTTAAAAAAAAAAAAAGCTAAACTTTTAGCCCAATTGTTTTGCATTTATGTTCCAAAGATATATCACAAAGGCCACCACAGAAGCTTAAAACAAGGTGAGAGTTCACTTTCCACTACATTTCTCCAGTTGCCATACAGAGCATTTCTACTTTTCTGTAACTAGAAACATAAGGTATTTTTATTTTTTAAAAAAATATTTTATTTATTTATTCTGCAGAGAGAGAGAGATCACAATTAGGCAGAGAGAGAGGGGGAAGCAGGCGTCCCGCTAAGCAGAGAGCCCAATGCAGGACACAATCCCAGGACCCAGAGATCATGACCTGAGCTGAAGGTAGAGGCTTAACCCACTGAGCCACCCAGGTGCCCCAAAACACAAGATATTTTTAAAGAAAGTTTCTGCAGCTAAAAGAATTTGAAATCACTGGCATTTTCTAGTGGTAGAAATGCTCCCATGGAATCATTTTATTGCTCCAGTTGATGGGATAACAGTAAAACGACTGGTGGATTTCATTTTCAATTGTTGCTTACTTAGTCTGTAAGAATGTTTAGCAAGTAGATTTGCAAAAACTTTGGAACAGCCCATCTGTTCATTTTAAAGGATGAAGGAAAGGAAGGTTATTAGAAAAAACGAGGAAGAAGGGAGATGAAGCATGGGAGAAATTTCTTGATATTTGTAAAGTATAGCTTTAAATAAAAATTCTTGAATTCTCTAATACTTACTAGTATGGGAAAAATCAAAGGAATTCATTCAAAAAGTAAAAAAATACACATTGCATTTCTAAATTATTTGAGCTTTCTATAACCTCCTATAATCAAACATTTTCTATAGAGTTTCAGAATTCATAAATGCACAGAAGATCCATTAATTAACTTGTACTCATTTATTCAACAATTATTTTTTTTTTTTAAAGATTTTATTTATTTATTTGACAGACAGAGATCACAAGCAGGCAGAGAGGCAGGCAGAGAGAGAGGGAGAAGCAGGCTCCCCGCTGAGCAGAGAGCCCCATGTGGGGCTCGATCCCAGGACCCCGGGATCACGACCTGAGCCGAAGGCAGAGGCTTTAACCCACTGAGCCACCCAGGCGCCCCATTTATTCAACAATTATTAAGCAATGACTAGCTCCTAGACATTACACATTCAGTGGTTCCAAAAACACTTAGTACAAAGACTGACCAGAAAGCAGGCAACTACAATGCAGGGTGGTAAATTGTTTGACAGCAGTAGGCACAGAATTCTTCTACGGGGGTTTTCAGCCTAGGAGTCATAGAAATCTTCATCATGAAACTATGCTTAGGGAACAAAAGTCAGTAGATAGAGAAAGCAGAGAATGTCGAGCCATTTCAGGTGTATGACTGAAAAGTAGTCCATATATGTGGCATAACAGAAAAAGAAATACTGAATGTGAAGTTAATACTTTAGTCTTGAAATTAATTTTCCTCAAATTATTGTTAAACTATTTACTACAGCTAAATGATAGCTCTTCTTAAAGGAAAGAACTGGAATGCTACATACCATCAAAGATCAAAAGTCACATTTTACTTTTTTCAAGAAGAACAGCATCTATTTGGTCTTATGTCATCTGCAGTTACCTTCTGAAGAATATTTTACTATATGATTTTAAATAAAAACTGTGAAAGATGTGGAGATGTTCCATAAATGTATAGTAATTAGCATCTATGTTGTTCTGAGCTTGAAGAGCTCAAAACTGAGTTGTAGGATAGGTGTTCCCTGGGGGTGGGGAGAGGCTAAACTTCTCACTACAGTAGGTCTGTCATTATTTCCCACTATCAAGCACACAGAAAACTAGTCTAGGAGGTGCTCCATGAAAAAAGAATTCTATGCTCAAAGAATTTTGGAAATTGTTTGTTCCAAAGCCCCTCTATGGACATTCATAGTACATATAAAAATAGTAAGTTGCATGAAGTCTTTTTTTAAAGAAACCTCAGTTTTGTATAATTCAATTTTTCCCCAAATCACTCTACTCCAGAACACCTTGTTTATTTAACTCTCACACTAGTAAAATCCTATGGAATTGAAGTTTTAGGAAAACACTTTGTAAAATTCTTGAACCTATCTAAGGTATTCACCTGAAATAAAAGTAGAGAAAGCATCATGCACTTCATGCATGGACAACATTGTGCACATGGACTCCAGGTAGGAAGGAAATGACAATTCTCAAATATTCACAGCTTATTCATGTTGTACCATATTTGTAAACAACAGTTTCCAATTCAACTTTGTCTGCTGTTACTAAGGATGCACACAAGCCTCTCCTCTGTCCATCCCCCTTATTAATGTTCTACGTTGGTGACGTTCTTTTGCAAAACATTTTTTTTTTTCAGAACACAACCATATTTGACAACATTAACAACTGTCCCATTGAAACACTCCCCCTTTTTTTTTTCCAGTGACATTGTAGATTACTCCATTCTCCAACTTCCTGCTCCTTGAC
The DNA here is from genome assembly GCA_003697995.1 of Taxidea taxus jeffersonii. Taxonomy (NCBI): domain Eukaryota; kingdom Metazoa; phylum Chordata; class Mammalia; order Carnivora; family Mustelidae; genus Taxidea; species Taxidea taxus. The sequence continues at coordinate 9,719 of RCUC01170012.1, forward strand.
CGCTTTTCTCTAGGTTATTTGCTCGTATATCCTCCTCCATTTGTGGATTTTATTTTCCAAGCTTCAGATTGGGCCTCCTTTCTTTTCTGCTATCTTCTCATTTTCAAGCTGATCATCTCTAACAGCTTAAAATACTACTTGATGATCCTTAAATGCATATTTTTTACTTCCTCTTTTTCATATAAGCTCTATCATCATATTCTGGGTACCAATTATGATCCCAAAATTTAATATTTCAATACCAAAATCATCACTGATTTTATCATTGAAAGTACTGATTTTCATTTCCATCAATTCTCAGGCTTGACATTTTTTCCTTCACACCTTATGTCCAAGCAGATATCAAATACTGATCATGTTTCTTTCACTCACCTATTCTTTCCATTCTAATCATCCTTTCAAGCATATACAGTTATATATGCCTCCTGCCTACCCATATCTTATCATTATAGTCTCATGCATTGCTCCTCCTAAAATGTAGAAGTATTTGTCAGTATATTGTCACAAATTAATTTATGATTATTTATTTTCTGGAAATACTATGTACTATTAAATTATGAAAACTCCATGTTACAAAGTTTTTAAGTCCAGAAAAGGACAAAAGAATCACCCAGAATATTCCTTATCCATTGATAATCAGAGTTAATATTTTTGTGTAATTTTCAATATTACCAGTATCTGTTTTTAGCCTCATTTGCTAAATAGATTACATTTTTGGGTCATAGATTTTCTTTTAAAACTTGTGGTTCAATGAGCATATCATATTCCCAGAGGTATCATAATTCATTTAACTGCAACACTATTGTTAGACATTTAGGCCAAATTCAGTTTCTCAGTGTTATTAGTAGCATTGTAGTATATTCATTTTTAAGTCATCTCTGATTTTCTCCCCTCAGGATAGATTCCCAGAATTGTCACAGTTGGGTCAAAGAATAAGAAAATTTTCAGAAATACTGAACCAATTTTCACTACCATCAACAGGGTAGGGTTTCTTCCAAAACTTCTCATAATTACTTAGAGCTCATTGTATAAATTCTAAAACTTCAGCTTGGCTTTCAAAATTCTGTCTAAACTTACTTCACACTACTATAAATATTCCATTGAGACCATTATAGTTTCCTGACTGTCCACTAAATACAACACACTCTTTTTTTTTTTTTTTTAATCTCAGGCCCCTATTTATGTTACTTTTATTTCAGATTTTTTAAAATCTTCTTCCTCTATCCATCTATACAAATCATGCCCATTCACTTCAACACTTGCTTAAATGGCACATCTTTAATTGGCTTTCCTTCATAAATCACTTTCCCCCTTCTCTAAACTCCTGTGTCATTATCAAATACTTTTACTTTGATTTTAATTATTCCTAGTTCATATAAGTTTTTTTCTGAGTTTTAATTTGAGGTTACCTCTCCAACAATTTTAAGTGTTTTGAACTTTTAATAAGATACTATGCATCTTATAATGCTCAGTGAATATGTATTGAATGAATAAGATAGTAAGATATCTTACTATCTTACTATAAGATAGTAAGCTTTACATTAGTGAAATATCTAACTAATGTTACATTCATTTCATTGACTAATTATTCCCTGGAAGCTTAAGTTTTAACAAGATATTATAAGAGATCACCAAGTTAAACTTTATTTTCAGAATCTTTTCTCAATTATCCATTTCTTAGTCTTTGTATGTTATGACAAGTTGAATCAGTTAAATTTCAATCAGCTTCCACCCTAAACCAAATTCAAAGTAAGTCTTAGAATGTATACTCTAAAGTTACTTCCCCAAAACATGGAGCACTCAGGAAATGAGAACATCTTTAGAGAGAAAATAAAAATAATAATGTATTCTTGGAAATTAAGATGCTTTGTTTCATTGCCTGTTTGGTAAAGAACCAGAATATTTTCCCTAAGATTTATAATTTCATGACCATAGTCAACCTCAGCAGTAATTTAACTAATTGTAAGAAAAAGTTTTGAGATTTACTACAAAATTAGAAAAAGGAAGAAAATTTGATTCTTAAGTACATTTGGGTAATCATTAGGATATGAAAGTAAAATCTGTTTCTACAAACCTCTACCAAATAAGTTTTGTATACTTTGATTTTTCTGTATGTTTTGAGTTCCTTCAATATGAATAACCTTAAAGCAAATCTTAGAAAGGTGATTCTAAAATTATATTGTTGACTAAAGTTATATTGCTACATTTTTTATTACAACAGACTACTTATAGATGAAATTTCATTTAGTTGTATGAGACCCCTAGTAACCTTTAAAAAAAATTAGATCATCTTGGGTTTTCTGATATAGTGGAATTTTAGGAAGCAGTAAGCTTAATCATAATAATTCTAAATATTATATTAATAGCAGGGAAATGATTGTTCCTACATGAAAATGACATTATTGGCTGTATTTTTCAAGATAAATTTTGAGATAAAGACTTTTGACCACACTCTGCTTCATGATTCACAACTCTGATTGTCTTAAAATGTCTATGCAAAAAAAAACTAAAAAAAAAGTTTTTAAAATTTCAAATACATTCCAACTTTTATCTAATCAGAATATTTATGATTTTTTCCTACTGATTGTTAAAACAGGTTATGAGTTTACACATGTAAAAGTATTTAGTTCCACCTTTCAAGATATCCCACGACATGTAAAGAAATTTGGAAGTACTGAGCAGGGAGCCCAATGCAGGGCTTGATTCCAGAACCCTGAGATCATGTCCTGAGCCAAAGGCAGACTCTTAATTGACTAAGCCACCCAGGCATCCCACACTTTTATCTTTAATAGTTATCTACCAGAAAGAGTGGAAGAATGACAACAAAATGCTTAGGAGGGCTAAACCTCTGATTTCTATGTTTGGAAGAGGACTGATTTTCTATGCCCCAAAGATTCTGCCATAGTTTTCCATGTGTTATCTCTTTAATCCTGGAAATATCAGTGTGAATTAGGTTATAGTATCCTCATGTTCATGGATGAAGACAGTAAAGCTGAAAAAAGATAGTTCAGTAGTGTCACAAAGAGAAATGAAACAGCTGATAAGTCAGGAACTAAGAAAGTAATTTGACTATGAATTTTAGGAACATAAATAGAATTTACACTTAAAAAGGATCATGGGAAATCAACTGGAAAACGAAACAAAACAAAACAAAACAAAACAGGAAAATGCTTGCTTTGTTTTTGATCCTGGACTGAAATTCTTTAACATCTCACTGATTATCTGAATAGGCTATAATTCCAGGTCCAAGAGCTGAATCCAGCCAGCACCTGTGCATGACGCTGAGTCATCTGTGTGATACTTCTTGTTGTCTTGAAAAGACTCCATGCCTAGAACAGAAAGTACTTTCAGGGACATAATGACATTAACTTGACCTATTCCCCAGCTGCCTGGAGAGTAGTTCACACACAGGTCTAAGACTGTTTGCCTATCCAAAGGAAGCTCTGGATGAATTGCTCATTCATCATCCCAACGTCTATAATTCAGGGTTGCTCTTGTGAGGTTGCTCTATTACTCCTCAGTAATATCAAAAAGGCTAAAGTTATACAAACAAGACAACTTTGTCCTCCACCCTATCATGCAAGAAGGCTTACAATGTCTATCTGTCTCTCTCTAGGTTGCTATGAACTCTGCTAATGAAAAGATGAATAAGGGCACATGTTAATGAGGAGTCAAGTGCAAAATGAATGTAAATAAAAGGGAGGCCTTCTAATCATTAAAAATATTTGAAAGTGATTTATCTCTCTTCCCTCACCTTTCCTTCAGAATTCACTTGCTCATGTCAACAACCTTCCTTTCTCTCCTTAACAGAATTATTGAGAGAATAAATCATTGATATTGAAGATATTTTGTGTTTACATTTATGTGAAAAGAAAAAGAAACAAAACGGGTTAATCTTAAGTTGTTGTGAATATCCAAGTTGTTAAAATCCTCATTTACTGTTTCATATGTTTGGCCAGAACTTCCAGATTTTTAATAATAAATTATTAGTTTTCATAAATATATTAAAACATTTTTTGACTTAGACGTTCTCCTATAAAAAAGATTTGATATTTTCTATCAATGTAAGAAAGGTTTAAAATAATATTGCTTTCTAGTTTTCTCTTGATACATTCAATTCACTGATTCAAAGTGAAAAAATCCTTTTTCATAAATTTTTTTTTGAATTTGAAAAAAGATTTTAAAAAATTAACTTCTTCAGAAGGCTGCATAATGAAAAGCATGGATCTTAATCTTTTAATCCTTTCCCATAAGATTCCTCATATCACTTACCAATATGGATCCTATACTGATCATCTTTATATTAATCTATCTAACAGAGCAAATGTATTGATATGACATGGGAATACACTACAATTAGTTTCTAGGCATTTTAAATTTCCAACAGTATATTATTTATAAGCAAATATATGGACAAACATGCATAGATGAAAATTTGGTATCTATCTCTTAGCTGAAGTATTCCAAGAATAACATTGAAAATACATGATATTGCTTACAAACTGTACAAAACCACCTACAATCAATTCAGAATAAGACACAAAGTCAAAGCCGTGAGGAAACATTTGTCAGTACTCAACCTCTTTCTCACAATGCCAAAGCCGTGCTTCAGAAAACAACAATCTCTGAATAATGGCAGGACAAACTAGAGGAAATGAGCTGTATAGAGATGCTGCCTACTAATCTATAGAACACTATCTATTGACTTCTTAGTCCAATGTTATCTCTGCTACCAGAGCTGTAGGAACTGCATGAGATCACTACCTCCATAAAATTCTGCACATCATACAATGTCTATTTTCTGGTTTGAGATTGGAGTTACAGTTGCCACAGTGATATATCTTGCTTTATGTTCTGTTGATACACAAGGGCTGTGCATTTTAGTATAACAAAAAACAATAGCTTATCATCTATGTGACTTACATAGAAAAGCCAGGGACAGGAATTTACACTGAAAGCTTCTATTTTGTGAACCTACTGTACAGTCCTTTTGGTAAGGTCGGTTCCTTACTACTGCTTGCCCAGAGCTAGGTGAGCTATCCTTTTCTTGAAACAGCAAATCTAAGACATGGCTTTTGTCTGGAAAATTGGGTGCACTAGGGGTAGCTACTATTTAGGCCTGGCTCTACCTCAAGTGTTCATCACACCCACTCTCCTTTTCCTATTCATGAAAGCCAGGCCGATTCAACTGGTCACAAACTCCCATAACCAGTTCCTATATCTTCTAATTCCAGGTCCCTTAAAAATAAGTCAGTGGCAATCCATATAAATAAAGAATGGAATAATTTTTTAAAAATTAAAATATTTTAGGTTGGAACTAAGAATTTTTCATGCTTGCTGAAAATATTTTCAGAATACTAAAAATACAAATGTTTATTTAAAAGAAGAATTGACAACTTTGTGAATGCCATTTATTTTTCTTTTGACTCCTATTTAATTCTTAATTTGTATCTTTTGACTTTTCCCTAGTCACACCCCACTCACCTTATTCTTGCCTCATGTAAAATGTACCTTCATGCATTAGAACATTACCTCATCATTCCTTCTACCATAAAGGCTCACTTCTCTCTTTCTTCCCTTCAGCCCTTTGATAGGCAATCTCTCCTACCTCTGGATTCAGCTTAAGTGATGTTTCCTCAAAGATTCCTTCCTTAATCTACTTTATCTTCCCCCGTTCCTAACAAGGTTAATACCTCTCTAGTACCAACCAGCATTTTTATAGTTGTATTTTCCATTATTTGTGAAATTATCATTTTAACATCTGTCTTCAATGCCATCTTGTAAACCACATGAAAAGCAGTACTATGTACACACACTAGACAGATAGCATATAAATAATAATCACTGAGTGAATGACAAAATAAATGAATGGACACATAAATGAATAAGTTAATGTCTTGAAGACAATAAAGAGAAAATACTTTCGTTAGCATATCTATTTGTTTTGCTTTAATTGTGGAATATCTATAGCAAAAACACTTTTAATAATGTTTAATTACTTTCCTAACATCAGACAGTGAATTTACTTACAAAGAGTATCTTTATTATTACACTTATAACTGACAAGCTTAAGTTATTTTAAAGCATGACCTGCTTTAAAGATGATTGACTCATTAGAATACTCACTGAAGGCTCACTACAGAGAGCACTTGTATTTGTGCTCTGAGAAGACACAATTAAAGCAAGTTTCTTGCCCTATGGATGTTTGCAATTTATTCCCCCTGCCCCACCCCCACTGAGGGAAACTACTGCTCTCCAAACAAAATAAACAAAAGAAGAGCTTAAAAGCATATTTATTTTTCAAAGATTGCCTGATTGATTGATTTCAGAGGCAATACACATGTATAAGTGTGGGGAGGGGTGGAGGGGGAGGGAGAGGGAAAGACTCTCAGGCAGGGTCCCTGCTGAGTGTGGAGCCCAAAGAGGGGATCCATCTCAGGACTCTGAGGTCATGACCCCAGCCAAAACCAAGAGTCCATTGCTCAACTGACATCTACCTAGGCAACTCCCATGCACGTTTACATAAACGTATGTGCAATGGAGCATTTTATCCAATGTCCTGTATGTCCAATGGAGCATTTTATCATATGTCAGATATGGTATGACACATAATCCCTGCCCTCACAAAGCACTATTTCAGTCAGGAACACAAACTGTAACAGAGACAATTCCTATGCAACAGAATCATGGTTCTAGGGGAACTGGGGACAAAGGTCTGTGGAAGGGCTTGTGAGGAAGAGGGCTAATTTGTATAGAGAGACAATGGCTTTATACAACAGACCACAAAATAGTTGGGTCTTCTTGACAGATTAGTAGGTTTTGTCAATCATACTAACCGGGGTAGAGCATTATTAGAAGAAAAATGAAACTGCATGGGGAAAAGGTAGGCACACTTTACAGGATCTATTTTAAAATAAGTGTAGCAGTCAGGATTGAATCTCATTTTAACAAACAGAATTGTTATACAACAGAAAATACCAAAGGATGAATTGGAATTTCCAAATTTTCTTCTGTATTTTTTATAACTCATAATAATCCTATTGATCACAATGCTAAATGTTTTCACCATAGAAGAATATTAACACAGTAGCCATTGTAATAAACAAGCTAATACCAATATCCATGTCAATTGCTTTTTGACTTAGTTGAAATTTGTATGTTCCTCTGTTTTAGTCGCTTTACAGCAGCACAGCTGGAGTAACCTGTGGACAAAATTACTTGGAAATATTCCTTCTGATTACATATCTTGATGACAATGTAATAGCCTAGAAACCAACCAACTCAAGATTTCCAGTATATTACCAGCTTTGTGGAATATGGAAAGATAGTCTATGGAAAGTCTATTATAGTCTATCTACAGAATGAAAGTCTTAAGTAATATCCTAGTAGACTGAAGGATGAGAATTGTTCTTTATCAAATGCCACCATCAAGGAAAATCTCTATTTGGAATAAAACTTAGAAGAATATTTTCTTAGTCAAAACTGAAGAAATTAAAGTTCTTATAAGAAACTCAATACAAAAGTATTATTTGTGTGTGAATGTGTGTATATATACATGCACATATACATATATGTGCATATATATGTGTATGTACACACACATATATGTATACACATATGTATGCATGTATACACACATGTGTATGTATATGTATATATACACATACATATATAGGTTTATATCTCTGGATATTGGTATCTTTCTTAAATACCTGGAGAGTGTCTAGGTTAATTTGTTTCTGTGAATTTTATTTAATATAGACTCTGTGAACTTATATATCTTTTTCTTAAAGCATGTAAATAAAGCTGTTAATTTCATTTTAAAGCTATATGTATTCTGAGTATTTAATTTAAAATGAATTTGGAGTCATTCCTAACGAAAAAAAGTAAAACATTTAGATCAGAAATTCTTGCCTCTGTGAATACTGTTTATGAACATATGATACCACAACCAGATTGCGAAATGGGAAATTTGGACAATGGAATATCTTCTTTACCTTGTTTTAGAAGGAATAAAGCAGCAAATGGTAGTATTGTTATATCATCATAAAAATTTGAAACATAAGAGTAATTTTTTTATATTTCTCAAGTTTCCAAAAAGATTTCCTAGTATTAAATTTTGCAATACTCATTTTTTAATGTTTTAAGTTTTCCAGAAATGATCTGCTAACCTCATAATGTTTGCATATCCAAATAATAATTTAACTATAGTTCTCTTAGAAATGTTTAGATTTTCTGAGTATTAGTTTGTGAAGACAGATGATTCAGAATAAAATCATCTTGTAGGAACTTAAACATTCTGTAAATTCTAATCAGATCTCTTATATTCCGTGTCCACCTCAAAATAGTTGTGATTTGATGGCCTTAAAAAAGATAGTGTGTTTAGAAGGTTTTTGTTTTGTTTTGTTTTTCAGAGAGCTAACTGTGCTTAAAGGAGTTAGTTATATTTACATCTAAAACATTTATCTCAGTTACTGACTTTCAGATATGGACATATAGATAATAGTTTATAAATACATGAATAAGTGTAGTATATATTTACATGGGTGCAATTCATTCTTATTATAGTGAACTCCACAGGACATTATAGTTTTCACACACACACACACACACACACACACACATGCACATACACCCCGCAACAACAAGATTTCATTGTATGCTGCTAGAAATCATATTCCCAGTTATGGCTGAGAGTAAACAAACTCAAAACAGGATCCCCAGGTCTCTTTATTGATACTGCCCTGGAGGAAGGAAGTGCATTAACAAGTGGGAAAAAAGGTAGGGGAGAAAGGGCTCTAAATTCAATGCACTGAAAAGAAGGAAAGAAACCCTCAAAGGAAAGCCATTTACTTTCCAACACTACCTGATAAACAAATTAATTTCCTCTTCCTCCCTCCAGGCTCCAAATGCCTGTTTTGGGGGCTGGGAGTATGAGACTGTGGAAAGCAGGAAAAAGGGCATTAGAGATGGAGTTTTTTTGACCGGGTGTTTGTAATTATTTAAGGTGACCATGTATGAGGGGGAATTAAGGGTGCCGTATTACAGATAGATTTCTTTTTAGAATAAAAGTTTCTGTTCTGGGGTGCCTGGGTGGCTCAGTGGGTAAAAGCCTCTGCTCAGGTCATGATCCAGGGGCCCTGGGATCCAGCCCCGCATAGGGCTCTCTGCTCTGCGGGGAGCCTGTTTCCTCCTCTCTCTCTGCCTGCCTCTCTGCCTACTGTGATCTCTCCCTGTCAAATAAATAAATAAAATCTTTAAAAAAAAAAGATTCTGTTCTAAAACTGCTTGTTTAGCTTTAACGATGGAAAGAGACTCACAAACAACTGGTACTTACATGTGTATGGGCCTATTTAGCCAAAACGGCTCCATTTCGGTTGAATAGCCATTTTGTTGTTTATGCAGTAAAACTTAAACAGACCCTCCCCTCCCCCAGGGGACTTACTTGAAAACCAGTCCCAGGTAACACAGCCCAAATACAAGGGTGGGTCAGGCCAGGTGGAGGTATCCAATCAGTGAGGGCGCATACTGTCTCCCTAGCTACCAAGGAGTGTGTGCCCTGCCTTTTGGGCGCCAATTCTGACCAAGGTGATAGGCTAGTTCAAATGTCTATTATAGGGTAAATTTTAATTCAATTGGTCACTTATGTGTGACCTAGCCTGACTGTGCAGTTTTCTCTGTGTCATTGGCCACCTGTGTGTGGCCAGGCCCAACCACATGGCCTTTGCCCTTAAAAGCCAGTCTGTAAGGCAGAGAGGGGTCGCCTCTCTTTGTAAGAGATGGCCCTGGCTGGTCAGTTTGATTCTGGATGCTTGGTATGAAATAAAGCTTTGCTTGACTTTCGCTTTGTATCGATCTTGCTCCTTTGATTATGACACATGCACTCAACATGTGCCATTAAGCACTTTCGTTAGAGTTAGAGAATGATACTAATAGGAGTTTCTATGGAAAGCATTATTTACTATGAATATTTACACAGAAAATACACTTGTAACCAAATTAATAAAGCAGCAGTCTACAGATTATAAATGGAGACATGGAAATTTAAATAGCTAGTGTTATAGTTTTTGTTGTAAGGAACTTTCCTTGTTATAGGCACTTTTCAAAATCCCAATCTGCATTTTGTTGATAAAGTATGAATGCATATAAGATTATCCCCTCTTCTGGCCTAATAAAATGTTCATCTAAATGATTAGAAACAGGAATAAGGGTTCTGAAAACTAGATTACATGGTCATACCCACTAGATATACTTCCTTTCCAGCTAGTCTACATGTTAGAGGGGGAAATGGATCCAACTGGGCTGTTGACACCAATTTTATTTGGGAGACTTAAACTTACTGCCTTGTTGCACTGTTCCCCACCACAGGTGACTACCCTTCCCTTTTGTTTACTTCACCACAATTAGTTTCTCACATAGTAGAAGCAAATGGGAGATTTCAACTGTTGGTAAATAAAGGGCTGTGCATGAGTGCCTCTTAATAGCTTATCATTGTGTGTAATCAAACTGAATAACTGCTGGAGTGGAGAGCTCCTACACATTGGCAGATGCCCGTGGGCTGAGCTCTGCTCTGGAATGTCACCCGCAACAAAGCCCTGGATGGATAATGCATCAGCAGCACTGGGGCTCTAGGCATGTCACGCAGGTGGGGAGAAATCATCGAGGTGAGGCAAATGTAAGTGTGCCAATGACATGAGAATGGTATTAGATGGATAGGGGGCAAATAAAAAGACAAAGAAGCCAAGAAATTGAAGAAAACAGCTTTCACCACTAAATGGAAATTACCTTGAATGCTGCATTGCACCAGTGACTTTGACAGCTGAAGCAGCAGCAAAGAGAACTTGACTAAGATATAGGCCACGCTGTTTGCTTTGCAAGGGGCTAAGTGTGGTTGACTTTCTCCTGACAAGATCAGTCACCGTTCATATTACACAATGAGCCAAATTCAAGAATATTTTCTTGAGGGCATTCATAAAAAGATTGAAAAGCAGCAAGCTGCTCCTATGCCTGAATCCATGGGGACACAGAAATACATTCTCCAAATGTCATTTACCTAATAATTTTCTTAGGCATTATATAAAATTACACTTTGCAAATGCTTACTGTTTTATGTCATATAATTAAACTTTAATGTCATTTATCAATCAGCATATAGATTCACAGATTTCAGATAATCTTAAATCCACACTTATTTTGCCCTATTTTAAACTAAATTTCATAGACTAGAGCTTGGTTTCCTTGTTCTTTTTGTTTCTGTTGTTCTCCTACAGAACAAGCTATGTATATGGCAGATTGACTGGCAGTTACTGTTGGGTTTCGCAGTGAGTTAGCTTTGTCCTACACACATTCATGCACATAAATACACACACCAAGTCAAGTGAGCCTCATTATAGACTGGCATTCTCTATGACAGACAAGTAACATCTGTGCTGCTTTGTCTACAAACAGTGCATCTGCTGGGGAATCTTACTCACAAATCCTTTAAATCACACAAGCTCCCCCCTTTCCTCTCTCTTCTTTCGCACAAGGATGTGAATACGAATTGAAATTCCAAATTAACTATTCCAGATAAAGCTTAAGTTTTTCATTAATATTTAAATTGAACTATCAGACGTGATGTTGTGATATTTCATACCAACAGCCTTGCACAGAGAGGCTTTTAAATATTAAGGTTTCATTTTCAAAAGAAAAAAGGAATTGTTCTTTCCTTTCAAACACTGAAACGGTGGAAACTAATATGAGCCATACAAGAAACAACAAAAAAAGAAGCTCAAATTAGCTATAGAAGGGTAGGTACCATCTCTGCTATCGCATATCACCTTGAATACCAGAGCTCTGTGCTAGAGAGCTCATCCCAGCACTCAAAAGGGAAGCAACTACAGTAGTTCAACCAGTGCTATCTGTTTGGCTCTTTCCAGTGCCTGGCTCATAATAGTGATTCAATAAGTACCTATTTAATATTGAGCAAATAGAGATGTGAGCAAGATGTTGTGAGGGACACAAACACATAATAAACAGCCTCCGACTTTGATCATGTTAGAATATTGACAAATTATTCTCATGGTTCTCAGAGTAAAAATTGGAAGACTTTCTAGAAGAGGAATGACAAGCATTGGTCTGACATTGATTGAATGAGGAGGGCCTTCCAAAAAACTGAATGATATAAGCACAGGAAAAAAAAAAAAGAATATTTCAGGTAAAGGGACATTTAACGGCTAGATGGCCAGGAGCAGAGGGTTCATCTAGGGGAGCAGTAAAGGTCATACTTGAAAAGAAAAGTTAAGATAGAGTCACGGAGCACACTGAATGTCAGACCTTTGAACTTTCTACTCCATTTCATGAGAAAGATGACATTGAAGGATGTTTTAAAAAGGGTGTGAGAGGGAAATTAGTTGTTTGGGGAGATTAGCCTAGTTATCCCAGAAGCCTGTTCATCTTTCTAATGGGACAATAGAAATACTGAATCCAGGCAATTTCAAAGTTTTCTAAGAAAGAAGCAGCATATCCTTAAAGCACCGGTGTTATGAACAAATTTCTCTGAGCTATTAATCTTTTAATCAACTTATAATGCCTTCCTCAGTCCTTGATATGCCCTATATCTAATTAACTACTCCTTGTGTCTCCTTCAAAGAACCATCTTTATCTGGATAGCAAATGTTGGGACATCTCAATGGGACTGGTTCTTCTCACTCCATACTTACTCCCTAAGCTCCTTTTTATATTCATGATTAACACAGCTACCTATTAACAGGTGACCTTCAAAATTCTATTGTGAGCCAAGCTATATCCTCTGAGCTCTTGGCCCTTATGGCCAACTGCTTAATTAACACTTTCTATCATACATATCAAAAAACTCATCAATGGGGTGCCTGACTGGCTCAATTGGTTAAGTGCCAAACTCTTGATTTCAACTCGGATCATGATATCAGGGTTGTGAGATCAAGCCCCTCATGGGGCTGGCCCCATGCTAAGCATGGAGTCTGCCTATGATTCTTTCTCCCTCTTCCTCTGCTTCTCTCCCTCTGTTCCTCTCTCTACTCATGTGCTCACATTCTCTTTCCCTCTCTCTCAAAAATAAATACATTATGTGTGTTGAGTTCGAGAAGTTCTTTATAGATCTTGGATATCAGCCCTTTGACTGTAGTGTCATTTGTGAGTATCTTCTCCCATTCCATGAGTTGCCTCTTTGTTTTGTTGACTGTTTGCTTTGCTGTGCAGAAGCTTTTGATCTTGATGAAGTCCCAAAAGTTCGTTTTTGCTTTTGTTTCGTTTCTCTTTATATTTTGAAAGAAGTTGCTGTGCAAACTCAACACTCAAAAAACAGATAATCGCATCATAAAATGGGCAAAAGTAATGAACAGACACTTCTCCAAAGAAGACATACAAATGGCTACCAGACACATGAAAAAATGTTCTTCATTGTTAGCCATCAGGGAGATTCAAGTCAAAACCACATGGAGATACCATTTTACACCAGTTAGAATGGCCAAAATTAATAAGACAGGAAACAACAAGTGTGGGAGAGGATGTGGGGAAAGGGGAACCCTCCTACACTGTTGGTGGGAAAGGAAGTTGGTGCAGCCACTTTGGAAAACAGTGTGGAGATTCCTTAGGAAATTAAAAATAGAGCTACCCTATGACCCTACAATTGCACCACTGGGTATTTACCCCAAAGATACAGCTGTAGTGAAAAGAAGGGCCATCTGTACCCCACTGTTCATAGCAACAATGGCTACAGTCACCAAATTGTGGAAAGAACCAAGATGCCCTTCATTGGACAAATGGATAAAGAAGATATGGTCCATATATATAATGGAGTGTTATGCCTTCACCAGAAAGGATGAATACCCAACTTTTGTATCAACATGGATGGGACTGGAAGAGATTTTTGCTGAGTGAAATAAGTCAAGCAGAGAGAATCAAGTATCATATGGTTTCACTTACTTGTGGAGCATAAGGAATAACATGGAGGACAGTGGGAGATGGAGAGAAGTGTGTGTAGGGAAATCGGAGGGGGAGACAAACCATGAGAGACTATGGACTCTGAGAAACAAACTGAGGATTTTGGAGGAGAAGGGATGGGGGGTTGGGCGAACCTGGTGGTGGGTATTATGAAGGGCACATATTGCATGGCACACTGGGTGTGGTGCATAAACAATGAATTTTGGAACACTGAAAATAAAATAAAATAATTAAGTAAGTAAGTAAGTAAAAACTTAAAAAAAAAAAAAAAAACCTCCATCACTGGAGATTCTAGATGTTTATTTACCCTTGTCCCTTGCA
>RCUC01170013.1:0-24000 GCA_003697995.1 Taxidea taxus jeffersonii
AGAAGAAGAAGAAGAAGAAGAAGAAGAAGAAGAAGAAGAAGAAGAAGGAGGAGGAGGAGGAGGAGGAGGAGGAGGAGGAGGAGGAGGAGAAAAGAACAGATGGGAAAAAAGTTTAAACAAATAGCATAGTATAGATATGAACCTAATGAATTTGATACTTACATTAAATGTAAATGATCTAAGTATCCCAATTAAAGGGGAGAGATTGACACACTGGATAAAAAAGCAAGACCTATTTGTTCTCTATGAGAAATGTATTTTTAATACAAAGAAATAGATAGGCTGAAAGTAAATTCTGAAAGATTAGATAGCCCTTGCAAACAATAATAAGAAAGTTGGGAGTTCTGTAAATATCAGACATTGCAAACTTCAAAACAAGTGGTATTATGAATTATAACAAAAGATAACTCATAATGACTAAGAATCAACTCACTAGTAGAACCTAAAAGCTTTAAGTGCATATATACCCAGTAACAAACCTTCAAAATATTTGAAGGAAAATATGACAGAACTGAAAGGAGAATTAAACTTCTACATTGCAGTTAAAGACTTTAATAATCTTGGCAGAAAATAAGAAACTTTATAGAAAACTTGAATAACACTGCCTACTAACTTGATCTAATTGACATTATAGAATACTCCAGCTTACATCATCAGAGTGCACATTAGTTCCAAGAACATATGAAACATTCATAAAGGAAGACCATAAAGCAAGACTGAATAAATCTAAAGAGACTGAAATCATAAGGGCATATTTTCTGACCAAATTGAAATTAAATAGAAATCAATAACTGAAAACTATATAGAAACCCCTAAAACTGAAAAGTTTAAAACACCAGTTTAAATAACTCTTGATTCAAAGAAACTAAAAATTATTTTGTGCTGAAAGTGAAAATACAGTATATCAAAACGTATGGGATGATGCTATAGCAGTGTATATAGGAAAAATGTAATTTTAATTTTAAATGCTTAGATTAGAAAAAATAGAGGTCTCAGATCAATGATCTAAGTTTTTGTATGAACAAACTAAAAAGGAAGAACAGATAGAATACAGTAAGCAAAAGGTAGAAAATATTAAAGATAAAGAGAAAACAAATGAAATAGAAAACACAGTGGAGAAAATCAATAAAACCTGGCAGAAGACCGATAAAATTGGTAAATCACTTGCTAGTTTATCAAAAACAACAACAAAAGCAGAAAGAAGACAACAATAGTAATATTGGAAATAAAATGCAAAACATTACACATCTTATAGATACTAAAAGAATAATAAAAGAAGTATGAAAACTGTCAATAAATTTGAAAACTCAGATGAGACAGACTAATTCACTAAAAGACATAATACAAAACTGATTCAGAAAGAAAATGAAAATCTGAGTATTCCTATATCTACTAAAGAAATGGAATTCTAGTTAAGAAATTTCCCACAGAGGGACTCCTGGGTGTCTCAATGGGTTAAAGCTGCTGCCTTCAGATCGGGTCATGATCCCAGGCTCCTGGGATCGAGTCCCACATCAGGCTCTCTGCTCAGCAGGGATCCTGCTTCCTCCTCTCTCTCTGCCTGCCTCTCTGCCTACTTGTGATCTCTGTCTGTCAAGTAAATAAATAAAATCTTAAAAAAAAAAAAAGAAATTTCCCATGGAGAAAAAACAGGGCCCAGCTGTCCATACTAAATAATTCCATCAAACATCTAAGGAAGAAATAATGTCAGCTTTCACAAACTCTAACAAACAATTGAGAAGAAAGGAAAAGTTGTCAGTGAATTTTATGAAGAAAGCATTACCCAGATACCAAAATCAGGCAGACACTATAAGAAAATAATATCTTCATGGACATAGATGCAAAAAGCCTTCACAAAATATTAACAAATGAAAAGCAGTGATTTATAAAAAGGATATTACATCATGAAGTTTATTTCAAGAATGTAAGTTTGGTTTAAGAGTAAGAATGCCATTCAAGAATTAATAAATGATTCTGTAAATAGCAGAATTCCCTTATTTTTCAATTTTTAAATAATTTTTTAAAAAGATTTATATATTTATTTGAGTGTGAGAAAGAGCAAGCAGCAGCAGGGGCAGGAGAAGGAGAGAATCTCAAGCAGACTCCCCACTGAGTGCAGAGCCTAATGCAGGGCTTGATTTTATGACTCCCACATCACAACCTAAGCAATGTAGAATGTTCAAGGTAGAATTAAGAGTTGTATGTTTAACCAACTGAGCACCCCAGACACCCTGAGAATTCCCTTAATTTTAAACATCAAATAATATTCCACTGTATGTGTATACCACATTTTCTGTATCCATTTATTTGTCAATGAACACTTGGGATGTTTCCTATTTTGGTATTGTGAACAGCGCTTCAATGAACATGAGAGAGCTGGTATCTCTTTGAGATCCTGATTTCAATTATTTTCTATATATATCCAGAGTGGAATTACTAGATCATATGGTAGGTTTATTTTTTATTTTTTGAGGAACCACCATACTGTTTTGCATAGTTGCTGCACCATTTTACATTCCTACCAATTTCTCCAAACCTCTCTAACATTTTTTATGCTCAGTGAAATAAGCTAGTTATATAAGGGTAAATACTGCATGATTCCATTCATATGAAGTATTTAAAATAGCCAAACTGATGGAAGGAGAGAACAGTACTGGTTGTCATGGGCTAAGGGATGGGAGAAATGGGAAGGTGTTATTCAAAGGATATAAAGTTTCACTTATGCCAGATGAATAAGTTCTAGAGATCTGCTGTACCACATACTAGTGCCTAGAGTTAACAATGCAGTGTGTGCACTTCATAATTCATTTAAAATGGAATTTTAATGGAATTATTTTAATGGAATCCATTTTAATGGAATCATATTGTTGTTTACTTAGCCCTCTCCCCCCAAAAAATGAGATACAAACTCTGGGAGGTGTTGGATCTGTTATCTTGATTATGGGATGTTTGCATGTGTACAAACTCATCAAAATTGTACACATTAAGTATATGCAGTTCTTTGTACACCAATTATAACTCAATAAAGCTGCTAAAAATAAAAATAGACTCTATCTCAAGAATTGTTTAATTACTGAATGAGGTAATGTTTGTTCTATGCTTAGCACAGTTTCTGGCATAATCACTCAAAAATCACACAATAGAATAAAATAAAATACTTTCAATAAAAAAAGAACTAACAAATAACTTTAGCCAGTTATCAGAATATTAGGTGAATAAGCAGAAATTATTTGTATTTCTATATCATGGAAAAAAATGGAAACCAAAATTAAAACACTAACACTTAGAATGGCATCTAAAACCACAAAATATTTGTGGATAAATTAGTAGTTTTTGTAAGATCTATACACTGAAAATTATAAAAGATTTCTGAGAAAAAAAAGATCTAAGTAAATGGAGAAATATACCATGTTGATGAATTATAATACTCAATATGGTTAAAATTTAATTCTCCCCAAAACTGAGCTCTAGAGTTTACTCAAGTACAATAAAAATTTGAGCAGTTTATTTTGGTAGAAATTAATAAGCTGACTCTTACATTTATGTGAAAACTCAAAGGATCTAGAATAATTAAAACTGAAGATGAAGGAAAAAGGTAAAAGTATTACACTATTTGATTTCAAGACTTACTCTAGAGCTATAATAATTTAAATAATGTGGTACTAGCTTAAGGATAGAGATACAGATCAATGAAACAGAAGAAATATTCCAGAAATAAATCCACAAGTATGTATTTGATTTACCAACTTACTTGATTTACCAACTTACTTGATTTTTTATAAGTTGTTAAAGCAATTCAAGGGTGAAAATATTAGTGTTTTCCAAAAAACAGTGATAAAACAACAGTATCATTATAAGAAAAAAAAACCCTCAAATCTTATCTTATACCACACACAAAAATTAACTTGAAAATGGAGCTAGAATTAGAATTAAACATAAAAGTTAAAACTATAAAATTTCTAGGAAACAAATTTTTGTGACCTTACAGAAGACAAATATTTTTGGAGAGTTAATTAAAAGCAATAACATAAAATAAACAATTAATTAAGCTTCATGATTAAAAAAAACTTCTAAAAACATGATTAGGAAAATGAAAAGGCATGACACTAACTAGGAGAAAATATTTACAATTAATATATCTGAAAACAAGCTTGTAGCCAGATCCAGAATATTTAAAGAACTCACATGTATCAAAAAGGGAAATGCAAAAGTATTAAAAACAGGAGCAAAATTTCACAAAAGAAGACATATGCAAGGCCAATGTATATAGCAACAAATGTTCAATGTTGTTAGTGCCCTGGAAAATGAAAATTTAGTGAAATATGAATTGAAATGAATATGCAGTGAAATATCATTTAATAGTCATTAGAAGTGGGGGCTAAAATTTAAAATATGGTCAATGAAATATCAGCTGGACTACGGAACAACTGAAATTCTTACACATTGCTAGTGGGAATGCAAACTAGCAGTCACATTAGCATAGTTTGGAAGTTTCTAATAAAAGGTCAGCATGATCTTACCATTTGAACCAGTAATCATAGGTATTTACTCAAAAGAAATAAAAACGTAAATTCACATAAAGATTTGTACACAAATGTTTACAGCAAGTTTATTCATTACAGTCCCAAAGTGGAAACAGCCTAAAAGAACATCAGCAGGTAAATAGATAAATAAGTCATGGTATATCAAAATGAATATTCCTCAGCAGTAAAAAAGAATGTTACAAATACATACAATGATGTGGATGAATATTTAAAACATTATGCTGAGAACAAAGTCAGACAGAAAAGAATACATATGATACCATTTATTTAAAGCTGCAAGGAAGAAAATCTAATACATTGATCAAAAGCAGATCAATGTCATCAAAAGCTGGGGGATAGGGGAAAGCTGATTAGGAAGGATACCAGGAAATCTGTTGGGGTCAGAAAATGTTCTATATCTTAACTATGGTATAAAGACTTAGCAAAATTCTTTACTGCTCTTAAAAATCTATGCATTATATGGTTTGTAAATTAAACCTCAAAGTTATTAAAACTGTTCCCCTAAAAAAATTGTGAACAGAAATAACCTGGTAACTATTTTTATGATATAACACAGGTCTTATTACTTCAAAGCCCACAAAATTAGCACCACTCAAAACCAGGCACCAATGAATTCCATCTAAAATAAATGGACTACTGCTGAAAGCAAACCAGTTCGATTTATAAATCAACTGATTATTGAGAAAAATCCCCTAGAGATATTCCAAACTAGTGATGCTTTAGAATTTCATTAACCAAATATTGACAACATACTGCACCCTTTTCTCTCACAAAGGAGACTGTTCTCCTTAACGGTAAGCCCTGAATCATAAAATAAAAACTCAGGGAGTTTTAGAGGTCTGGTTCAACCTAGGTAGAATGAGCAGACAGTTAGGTTCTTTGTATATTCAGTGATACTCTTGTTCGACACAAGGGCCATTCTCCTGTCAGGAGTGAATAAATGGCAAATCACAAAAACTCTAACCTTGATAATGGCCGGGTAAATTTGAGGAAGTTTAATTTCACTCAGATATATAAAAGGCTATGTTTCCAATCTATAGTCCATAAGAATAAGAAAAAGAGAACAAATATATTAACAGTACACTGGCCTCACCCCTTTGTGTTCTCAATCTTTCCCTTTTTTTTCAACAGCTTGGCAGAAAGGAGAAATATATCACTTATTTTCTGAACAGGAAACAGACACAGCAAGAAAGCAGCCCATGAAGCGGAGACTCTGTGAGTTCCTTGTACAGTTCATCAGTGCACACAGATCTGGCCTCTAATGAAGCCATTTACATGCAGATGCAGGCCTGGGTGTGTGGACACCAGTCTCAACTCTGGGAATTGTTGTTCCATCTAATCAAAAGAAATTTGCACATGAAAGCCACATCCGTGTTCATTAACCCCACAGTTCTCAATATTGCTTCTCTATTATTCCTAACAAAATTGCAAACCTTCATATGATTAGGTACCCTGCTCAGACCTTTATTTTCCTCCTATCCCTAATCCAGACCCTCATCTGAATGTAAAACTGAACATGGGTCTGTAAGGCTGAATAATTTGTAAATACACTTACAAAAAACCAACACCAAGTACCTTTTTCATATTGACTGGCCTATGCAGACACACTTTTTCTCTCTTCCTCAACCAAGGAGAATGAATCTTCTATGCTTAAAATCTTATCATCACGGAAAATATAAAAATACTCTTCAGGATGGGAATCCCAAGACAATAAATTTAATTGCCAACTTCATTTTCATTTGAGAACAAGATAAAAGTCACAAATGTGTCTGGTGGCAAATACGACTCACATATCACAACTGAAATACAAAGACCATAACAGAGGTATTGGCAGCAAGTCCTAAAAGCAAAGCTCGTGGTTATCAGCTGATACAGGTCCATCACACACTTAATAAGAATTACTTCTCCTGTCAATCGTGTGGACGTTCACTGTGCAGAGCTTGTGCTGATGATCCGGCTATCCTGCCTTCTCATAAGGGATAATGCATATGCATGTGCCCATTCTTATTACCAAAGAGCATCCTGAGCCTGGACTTTCCAACATATGTAATAAATGTATAGTAATAAATATACTGGAATTGTTTATTTTGCTAGTAATAGCAAATTGAGTTTTTCTTTCTACAGAAGTAGAAGAGCAAGAATCACTTAGCTTTGTTAATGCAATTCAGCAGTGACCTGCCAGGAAGTCTGGGGCTGAGAGGCCAGGCAGATCTTCCTGCCCACTCAGTGTCTGCCTTCTTGCTGAAGCTGCCAACAATAGTCTTAATTAGTGCCAATTATGATTTTTTTTAAATGTGGACACCTGCATAATGTGAATGAGATGGAGAGTCCTACCACATTTTCTATCAACCATCAAACAGCTGTCAGAGGTTGACAATTTTTAGTTGTTATTGTTCTGGGAAAATTCAGATTATTAGCCTAGAGGTAAGTTTCTTTATGTCTTATTCGTTCTAATGTTCTAAATCACCTAGACCCCTATTATTTCCTCTTCCATATTTATATATTTATTATCAGACAAAAACACAGTTTGTATGTCCTCCATAAAACAAGAAAACAAGACAAAGTATGATTCTGTGTTTTCAGTTTATTGAATGACTTTAATGCTAATAATCAAGTGATAGGATATTTAAAGAATTGGCCGTAACTTTGAAGCCTAGCGAATCCTGCTACAGAAGGGCAGACTTTAGATTAAAATGTCAACTATAGAGTCCTGCATTCTTTAAAAAAAAAAAAAGCTAAACTTTTAGCCCAATTGTTTTGCATTTATGTTCCAAAGATATATCACAAAGGCCACCACAGAAGCTTAAAACAAGGTGAGAGTTCACTTTCCACTACATTTCTCCAGTTGCCATACAGAGCATTTCTACTTTTCTGTAACTAGAAACATAAGGTATTTTTATTTTTTAAAAAAATATTTTATTTATTTATTCTGCAGAGAGAGAGAGATCACAATTAGGCAGAGAGAGAGGGGGAAGCAGGCGTCCCGCTAAGCAGAGAGCCCAATGCAGGACACAATCCCAGGACCCAGAGATCATGACCTGAGCTGAAGGTAGAGGCTTAACCCACTGAGCCACCCAGGTGCCCCAAAACACAAGATATTTTTAAAGAAAGTTTCTGCAGCTAAAAGAATTTGAAATCACTGGCATTTTCTAGTGGTAGAAATGCTCCCATGGAATCATTTTATTGCTCCAGTTGATGGGATAACAGTAAAACGACTGGTGGATTTCATTTTCAATTGTTGCTTACTTAGTCTGTAAGAATGTTTAGCAAGTAGATTTGCAAAAACTTTGGAACAGCCCATCTGTTCATTTTAAAGGATGAAGGAAAGGAAGGTTATTAGAAAAAACGAGGAAGAAGGGAGATGAAGCATGGGAGAAATTTCTTGATATTTGTAAAGTATAGCTTTAAATAAAAATTCTTGAATTCTCTAATACTTACTAGTATGGGAAAAATCAAAGGAATTCATTCAAAAAGTAAAAAAATACACATTGCATTTCTAAATTATTTGAGCTTTCTATAACCTCCTATAATCAAACATTTTCTATAGAGTTTCAGAATTCATAAATGCACAGAAGATCCATTAATTAACTTGTACTCATTTATTCAACAATTATTTTTTTTTTTAAAGATTTTATTTATTTATTTGACAGACAGAGATCACAAGCAGGCAGAGAGGCAGGCAGAGAGAGAGGGAGAAGCAGGCTCCCCGCTGAGCAGAGAGCCCCATGTGGGGCTCGATCCCAGGACCCCGGGATCACGACCTGAGCCGAAGGCAGAGGCTTTAACCCACTGAGCCACCCAGGCGCCCCATTTATTCAACAATTATTAAGCAATGACTAGCTCCTAGACATTACACATTCAGTGGTTCCAAAAACACTTAGTACAAAGACTGACCAGAAAGCAGGCAACTACAATGCAGGGTGGTAAATTGTTTGACAGCAGTAGGCACAGAATTCTTCTACGGGGGTTTTCAGCCTAGGAGTCATAGAAATCTTCATCATGAAACTATGCTTAGGGAACAAAAGTCAGTAGATAGAGAAAGCAGAGAATGTCGAGCCATTTCAGGTGTATGACTGAAAAGTAGTCCATATATGTGGCATAACAGAAAAAGAAATACTGAATGTGAAGTTAATACTTTAGTCTTGAAATTAATTTTCCTCAAATTATTGTTAAACTATTTACTACAGCTAAATGATAGCTCTTCTTAAAGGAAAGAACTGGAATGCTACATACCATCAAAGATCAAAAGTCACATTTTACTTTTTTCAAGAAGAACAGCATCTATTTGGTCTTATGTCATCTGCAGTTACCTTCTGAAGAATATTTTACTATATGATTTTAAATAAAAACTGTGAAAGATGTGGAGATGTTCCATAAATGTATAGTAATTAGCATCTATGTTGTTCTGAGCTTGAAGAGCTCAAAACTGAGTTGTAGGATAGGTGTTCCCTGGGGGTGGGGAGAGGCTAAACTTCTCACTACAGTAGGTCTGTCATTATTTCCCACTATCAAGCACACAGAAAACTAGTCTAGGAGGTGCTCCATGAAAAAAGAATTCTATGCTCAAAGAATTTTGGAAATTGTTTGTTCCAAAGCCCCTCTATGGACATTCATAGTACATATAAAAATAGTAAGTTGCATGAAGTCTTTTTTTAAAGAAACCTCAGTTTTGTATAATTCAATTTTTCCCCAAATCACTCTACTCCAGAACACCTTGTTTATTTAACTCTCACACTAGTAAAATCCTATGGAATTGAAGTTTTAGGAAAACACTTTGTAAAATTCTTGAACCTATCTAAGGTATTCACCTGAAATAAAAGTAGAGAAAGCATCATGCACTTCATGCATGGACAACATTGTGCACATGGACTCCAGGTAGGAAGGAAATGACAATTCTCAAATATTCACAGCTTATTCATGTTGTACCATATTTGTAAACAACAGTTTCCAATTCAACTTTGTCTGCTGTTACTAAGGATGCACACAAGCCTCTCCTCTGTCCATCCCCCTTATTAATGTTCTACGTTGGTGACGTTCTTTTGCAAAACATTTTTTTTTTTCAGAACACAACCATATTTGACAACATTAACAACTGTCCCATTGAAACACTCCCCTTTTTTTTTTTCCAGTGACATTGTAGATTACTCCATTCTCCAACTTCCTGCTCCTTGACCGCTTTTCTCTAGGTTATTTGCTCGTATATCCTCCTCCATTTGTGGATTTTATTTTCCAAGCTTCAGATTGGGCCTCCTTTCTTTTCTGCTATCTTCTCATTTTCAAGCTGATCATCTCTAACAGCTTAAAATACTACTTGATGATCCTTAAATGCATATTTTTTACTTCCTCTTTTTCATATAAGCTCTATCATCATATTCTGGGTACCAATTATGATCCCAAAATTTAATATTTCAATACCAAAATCATCACTGATTTTATCATTGAAAGTACTGATTTTCATTTCCATCAATTCTCAGGCTTGACATTTTTTCCTTCACACCTTATGTCCAAGCAGATATCAAATACTGATCATGTTTCTTTCACTCACCTATTCTTTCCATTCTAATCATCCTTTCAAGCATATACAGTTATATATGCCTCCTGCCTACCCATATCTTATCATTATAGTCTCATGCATTGCTCCTCCTAAAATGTAGAAGTATTTGTCAGTATATTGTCACAAATTAATTTATGATTATTTATTTTCTGGAAATACTATGTACTATTAAATTATGAAAACTCCATGTTACAAAGTTTTTAAGTCCAGAAAAGGACAAAAGAATCACCCAGAATATTCCTTATCCATTGATAATCAGAGTTAATATTTTTGTGTAATTTTCAATATTACCAGTATCTGTTTTTAGCCTCATTTGCTAAATAGATTACATTTTTGGGTCATAGATTTTCTTTTAAAACTTGTGGTTCAATGAGCATATCATATTCCCAGAGGTATCATAATTCATTTAACTGCAACACTATTGTTAGACATTTAGGCCAAATTCAGTTTCTCAGTGTTATTAGTAGCATTGTAGTATATTCATTTTTAAGTCATCTCTGATTTTCTCCCCTCAGGATAGATTCCCAGAATTGTCACAGTTGGGTCAAAGAATAAGAAAATTTTCAGAAATACTGAACCAATTTTCACTACCATCAACAGGGTAGGGTTTCTTCCAAAACTTCTCATAATTACTTAGAGCTCATTGTATAAATTCTAAAACTTCAGCTTGGCTTTCAAAATTCTGTCTAAACTTACTTCACACTACTATAAATATTCCATTGAGACCATTATAGTTTCCTGACTGTCCACTAAATACAACACACTCTTTTTTTTTTTTTTTTTAATCTCAGGCCCCTATTTATGTTACTTTTATTTCAGATTTTTTAAAATCTTCTTCCTCTATCCATCTATACAAATCATGCCCATTCACTTCAACACTTGCTTAAATGGCACATCTTTAATTGGCTTTCCTTCATAAATCACTTTCCCCCTTCTCTAAACTCCTGTGTCATTATCAAATACTTTTACTTTGATTTTAATTATTCCTAGTTCATATAAGTTTTTTTCTGAGTTTTAATTTGAGGTTACCTCTCCAACAATTTTAAGTGTTTTGAACTTTTAATAAGATACTATGCATCTTATAATGCTCAGTGAATATGTATTGAATGAATAAGATAGTAAGATATCTTACTATCTTACTATAAGATAGTAAGCTTTACATTAGTGAAATATCTAACTAATGTTACATTCATTTCATTGACTAATTATTCCCTGGAAGCTTAAGTTTTAACAAGATATTATAAGAGATCACCAAGTTAAACTTTATTTTCAGAATCTTTTCTCAATTATCCATTTCTTAGTCTTTGTATGTTATGACAAGTTGAATCAGTTAAATTTCAATCAGCTTCCACCCTAAACCAAATTCAAAGTAAGTCTTAGAATGTATACTCTAAAGTTACTTCCCCAAAACATGGAGCACTCAGGAAATGAGAACATCTTTAGAGAGAAAATAAAAATAATAATGTATTCTTGGAAATTAAGATGCTTTGTTTCATTGCCTGTTTGGTAAAGAACCAGAATATTTTCCCTAAGATTTATAATTTCATGACCATAGTCAACCTCAGCAGTAATTTAACTAATTGTAAGAAAAAGTTTTGAGATTTACTACAAAATTAGAAAAAGGAAGAAAATTTGATTCTTAAGTACATTTGGGTAATCATTAGGATATGAAAGTAAAATCTGTTTCTACAAACCTCTACCAAATAAGTTTTGTATACTTTGATTTTTCTGTATGTTTTGAGTTCCTTCAATATGAATAACCTTAAAGCAAATCTTAGAAAGGTGATTCTAAAATTATATTGTTGACTAAAGTTATATTGCTACATTTTTTATTACAACAGACTACTTATAGATGAAATTTCATTTAGTTGTATGAGACCCCTAGTAACCTTTAAAAAAAATTAGATCATCTTGGGTTTTCTGATATAGTGGAATTTTAGGAAGCAGTAAGCTTAATCATAATAATTCTAAATATTATATTAATAGCAGGGAAATGATTGTTCCTACATGAAAATGACATTATTGGCTGTATTTTTCAAGATAAATTTTGAGATAAAGACTTTTGACCACACTCTGCTTCATGATTCACAACTCTGATTGTCTTAAAATGTCTATGCAAAAAAAAACTAAAAAAAAAGTTTTTAAAATTTCAAATACATTCCAACTTTTATCTAATCAGAATATTTATGATTTTTTCCTACTGATTGTTAAAACAGGTTATGAGTTTACACATGTAAAAGTATTTAGTTCCACCTTTCAAGATATCCCACGACATGTAAAGGAATTTGGAAGTACTGAGCAGGGAGCCCAATGCAGGGCTTGATTCCAGAACCCTGAGATCATGTCCTGAGCCAAAGGCAGACTCTTAATTGACTAAGCCACCCAGGCATCCCACACTTTTATCTTTAATAGTTATCTACCAGAAAGAGTGGAAGAATGACAACAAAATGCTTAGGAGGGCTAAACCTCTGATTTCTATGTTTGGAAGAGGACTGATTTTCTATGCCCCAAAGATTCTGCCATAGTTTTCCATGTGTTATCTCTTTAATCCTGGAAATATCAGTGTGAATTAGGTTATAGTATCCTCATGTTCATGGATGAAGACAGTAAAGCTGAAAAAAGATAGTTCAGTAGTGTCACAAAGAGAAATGAAACAGCTGATAAGTCAGGAACTAAGAAAGTAATTTGACTATGAATTTTAGGAACATAAATAGAATTTACACTTAAAAAGGATCATGGGAAATCAACTGGAAAACGAAACAAAACAAAACAAAACAAAACAGGAAAATGCTTGCTTTGTTTTTGATCCTGGACTGAAATTCTTTAACATCTCACTGATTATCTGAATAGGCTATAATTCCAGGTCCAAGAGCTGAATCCAGCCAGCACCTGTGCATGACGCTGAGTCATCTGTGTGATACTTCTTGCTGTCTTGAAAAGACTCCATGCCTAGAACAGAAAGTACTTTCAGGGACATAATGACATTAACTTGACCTATTCCCCAGCTGCCTGGAGAGTAGTTCACACACAGGTCTAAGACTGTTTGCCTATCCAAAGGAAGCTCTGGATGAATTGCTCATTCATCATCCCAACGTCTATAATTCAGGGTTGCTCTTGTGAGGTTGCTCTATTACTCCTCAGTAATATCAAAAAGGCTAAAGTTATACAAACAAGACAACTTTGTCCTCCACCCTATCATGCAAGAAGGCTTACAATGTCTATCTGTCTCTCTCTAGATTGCTATGAACTCTGCTAATGAAAAGATGAATAAGGGCACATGTTAATGAGGAGTCAAGTGCAAAATGAATGTAAATAAAAGGGAGGCCTTCTAATCATTAAAAATATTTGAAAGTGATTTATCTCTCTTCCCTCACCTTTCCTTCAGAATTCACTTGCTCATGTCAACAACCTTCCTTTCTCTCCTTAACAGAATTATTGAGAGAATAAATCATTGATATTGAAGATATTTTGTGTTTACATTTATGTGAAAAGAAAAAGAAACAAAACGGGTTAATCTTAAGTTGTTGTGAATATCCAAGTTGTTAAAATCCTCATTTACTGTTTCATATGTTTGGCCAGAACTTCCAGATTTTTAATAATAAATTATTAGTTTTCATAAATATATTAAAACATTTTTTGACTTAGACGTTCTCCTATAAAAAAGATTTGATATTTTCTATCAATGTAAGAAAGGTTTAAAATAATATTGCTTTCTAGTTTTCTCTTGATACATTCAATTCACTGATTCAAAGTGAAAAAATCCTTTTTCATAAATTTTTTTTTGAATTTGAAAAAAGATTTTAAAAAATTAACTTCTTCAGAAGGCTGCATAATGAAAAGCATGGATCTTAATCTTTTAATCCTTTCCCATAAGATTCCTCATATCACTTACCAATATGGATCCTATACTGATCATCTTTATATTAATCTATCTAACAGAGCAAATGTATTGATATGACATGGGAATACACTACAATTAGTTTCTAGGCATTTTAAATTTCCAACAGTATATTATTTATAAGCAAATATATGGACAAACATGCATAGATGAAAATTTGGTATCTATCTCTTAGCTGAAGTATTCCAAGAATAACATTGAAAATACATGATATTGCTTACAAACTGTACAAAACCACCTACAATCAATTCAGAATAAGACACAAAGTCAAAGCCGTGAGGAAACATTTGTCAGTACTCAACCTCTTTCTCACAATGCCAAAGCCGTGCTTCAGAAAACAACAATCTCTGAATAATGGCAGGACAAACTAGAGGAAATGAGCTGTATAGAGATGCTGCCTACTAATCTATAGAACACTATCTATTGACTTCTTAGTCCAATGTTATCTCTGCTACCAGAGCTGTAGGAACTGCATGAGATCACTACCTCCATAAAATTCTGCACATCATACAATGTCTATTTTCTGGTTTGAGATTGGAGTTACAGTTGCCACAGTGATATATCTTGCTTTATGTTCTGTTGATACACAAGGGCTGTGCATTTTAGTATAACAAAAAACAATAGCTTATCATCTATGTGACTTACATAGAAAAGCCAGGGACAGGAATTTACACTGAAAGCTTCTATTTTGTGAACCTACTGTACAGTCCTTTTGGTAAGGTCGGTTCCTTACTACTGCTTGCCCAGAGCTAGGTGAGCTATCCTTTTCTTGAAACAGCAAATCTAAGACATGGCTTTTGTCTGGAAAATTGGGTGCACTAGGGGTAGCTACTATTTAGGCCTGGCTCTACCTCAAGTGTTCATCACACCCACTCTCCTTTTCCTATTCATGAAAGCCAGGCCGATTCAACTGGTCACAAACTCCCATAACCAGTTCCTATATCTTCTAATTCCAGGTCCCTTAAAAATAAGTCAGTGGCAATCCATATAAATAAAGAATGGAATAATTTTTTAAAAATTAAAATATTTTAGGTTGGAACTAAGAATTTTTCATGCTTGCTGAAAATATTTTCAGAATACTAAAAATACAAATGTTTATTTAAAAGAAGAATTGACAACTTTGTGAATGCCATTTATTTTTCT
Source organism: Taxidea taxus jeffersonii (assembly GCA_003697995.1). Classification (NCBI taxonomy): domain Eukaryota; kingdom Metazoa; phylum Chordata; class Mammalia; order Carnivora; family Mustelidae; genus Taxidea; species Taxidea taxus. Next base: position 15,140 of record RCUC01170013.1, read on the forward strand.
TTTGACTCCTATTTAATTCTTAATTTGTATCTTTTGACTTTTCCCTAGTCACACCCCACTCACCTTATTCTTGCCTCATGTAAAATGTACCTTCATGCATTAGAACATTACCTCATCATTCCTTCTACCATAAAGGCTCACTTCTCTCTTTCTTCCCTTCAGCCCTTTGATAGGCAATCTCTCCTACCTCTGGATTCAGCTTAAGTGATGTTTCCTCAAAGATTCCTTCCTTAATCTACTTTATCTTCCCCCGTTCCTAACAAGGTTAATACCTCTCTAGTACCAACCAGCATTTTTATAGTTGTATTTTCCATTATTTGTGAAATTATCATTTTAACATCTGTCTTCAATGCCATCTTGTAAACCACATGAAAAGCAGTACTATGTACACACACTAGACAGATAGCATATAAATAATAATCACTGAGTGAATGACAAAATAAATGAATGGACACATAAATGAATAAGTTAATGTCTTGAAGACAATAAAGAGAAAATACTTTCGTTAGCATATCTATTTGTTTTGCTTTAATTGTGGAATATCTATAGCAAAAACACTTTTAATAATGTTTAATTACTTTCCTAACATCAGACAGTGAATTTACTTACAAAGAGTATCTTTATTATTACACTTGTAACTGACAAGCTTAAGTTATTTTAAAGCATGACCTGCTTTAAAGATGATTGACTCATTAGAATACTCACTGAAGGCTCACTACAGAGAGCACTTGTATTTGTGCTCTGAGAAGACACAATTAAAGCAAGTTTCTTGCCCTATGGATGTTTGCAATTTATTCCCCCTGCCCCACCCCCACTGAGGGAAACTACTGCTCTCCAAACAAAATAAACAAAAGAAGAGCTTAAAAGCATATTTATTTTTCAAAGATTGCCTGATTGATTGATTTCAGAGGCAATACACATGTATAAGTGTGGGGAGGGGTGGAGGGGGAGGGAGAGGGAAAGACTCTCAGGCAGGGTCCCTGCTGAGTGTGGAGCCCAAAGAGGGGATCCATCTCAGGACTCTGAGGTCATGACCCCAGCCAAAACCAAGAGTCCATTGCTCAACTGACATCTACCTAGGCAACTCCCATGCACGTTTACATAAACGTATGTGCAATGGAGCATTTTATCCAATGTCCTGTATGTCCAATGGAGCATTTTATCATATGTCAGATATGGTATGACACATAATCCCTGCCCTCACAAAGCACTATTTCAGTCAGGAACACAAACTGTAACAGAGACAATTCCTATGCAACAGAATCATGGTTCTAGGGGAACTGGGGACAAAGGTCTGTGGAAGGGCTTGTGAGGAAGAGGGCTAATTTGTATAGAGAGACAATGGCTTTATACAACAGACCACAAAATAGTTGGGTCTTCTTGACAGATTAGTAGGTTTTGTCAATCATACTAACCGGGGTAGAGCATTATTAGAAGAAAAATGAAACTGCATGGGGAAAAGGTAGGCACACTTTACAGGATCTATTTTAAAATAAGTGTAGCAGTCAGGATTGAATCTCATTTTAACAAACAGAATTGTTATACAACAGAAAATACCAAAGGATGAATTGGAATTTCCAAATTTTCTTCTGTATTTTTTATAACTCATAATAATCCTATTGATCACAATGCTAAATGTTTTCACCATAGAAGAATATTAACACAGTAGCCATTGTAATAAACAAGCTAATACCAATATCCATGTCAATTGCTTTTTGACTTAGTTGAAATTTGTATGTTCCTCTGTTTTAGTCGCTTTACAGCAGCACAGCTGGAGTAACCTGTGGACAAAATTACTTGGAAATATTCCTTCTGATTACATATCTTGATGACAATGTAATAGCCTAGAAACCAACCAACTCAAGATTTCCAGTATATTACCAGCTTTGTGGAATATGGAAAGATAGTCTATGGAAAGTCTATTATAGTCTATCTACAGAATGAAAGTCTTAAGTAATATCCTAGTAGACTGAAGGATGAGAATTGTTCTTTATCAAATGCCACCATCAAGGAAAATCTCTATTTGGAATAAAACTTAGAAGAATATTTTCTTAGTCAAAACTGAAGAAATTAAAGTTCTTATAAGAAACTCAATACAAAAGTATTATTTGTGTGTGAATGTGTGTATATATACATGCACATATACATATATGTGCATATATATGTGTATGTACACACACATGTATGTATACACATATGTATGCATGTATACACACATGTGTATGTATATGTATATATACACATACATATATAGGTTTATATCTCTGGATATTGGTATCTTTCTTAAATACCTGGAGAGTGTCTAGGTTAATTTGTTTCTGTGAATTTTATTTAATATAGACTCTGTGAACTTATATATCTTTTTCTTAAAGCATGTAAATAAAGCTGTTAATTTCATTTTAAAGCTATATGTATTCTGAGTATTTAATTTAAAATGAATTTGGAGTCATTCCTAACGAAAAAAAGTAAAACATTTAGATCAGTAATTCTTGCCTCTGTGAATACTGTTTATGAACATATGATACCACAACCAGATTGCGAAATGGGAAATTTGGACAATGGAATATCTTCTTTACCTTGTTTTAGAAGGAATAAAGCAGCAAATGGTAGTATTGTTATATCATCATAAAAATTTGAAACATAAGAGTAATTTTTTTATATTTCTCAAGTTTCCAAAAAGATTTCCTAGTATTAAATTTTGCAATACTCATTTTTTAATGTTTTAAGTTTTCCAGAAATGATCTGCTAACCTCATAATGTTTGCATATCCAAATAATAATTTAACTATAGTTCTCTTAGAAATGTTTAGATTTTCTGAGTATTAGTTTGTGAAGACAGATGATTCAGAATAAAATCATCTTGTAGGAACTTAAACATTCTGTAAATTCTAATCAGATCTCTTATTTTCCGTGTCCACCTCAAAATAGTTGTGATTTGATGGCCTTAAAAAAGATAGTGTGTTTAGAAGGTTTTTGTTTTGTTTTGTTTTTCAGAGAGCTAACTGTGCTTAAAGGAGTTAGTTATATTTACATCTAAAACATTTATCTCAGTTACTGACTTTCAGATATGGACATATAGATAATAGTTTATAAATACATGAATAAGTGTAGTATATATTTACATGGGTGCAATTCATTCTTATTATAGTGAACTCCACAGGACATTATAGTTTTCACACACACACACACACACACACACACACATGCACATACACCCCGCAACAACAAGATTTCATTGTATGCTGCTAGAAATCATATTCCCAGTTATGGCTGAGAGTAAACAAACTCAAAACAGGATCCCCAGGTCTCTTTATTGATACTGCCCTGGAGGAAGGAAGTGCATTAACAAGTGGGAAAAAAGGTAGGGGAGAAAGGGCTCTAAATTCAATGCACTGAAAAGAAGGAAAGAAACCCTCAAAGGAAAGCCATTTACTTTCCAACACTACCTGATAAACAAATTAATTTCCTCTTCCTCCCTCCAGGCTCCAAATGCCTGTTTTGGGGGCTGGGAGTATGAGACTGTGGAAAGCAGGAAAAAGGGCATTAGAGATGGAGTTTTTTTGACCGGGTGTTTGTAATTATTTAAGGTGACCATGTATGAGGGGGAATTAAGGGTGCCGTATTACAGATAGATTTCTTTTTAGAATAAAAGTTTCTGTTCTGGGGTGCCTGGGTGGCTCAGTGGGTAAAAGCCTCTGCTCAGGTCATGATCCAGGGGCCCTGGGATCCAGCCCCGCATAGGGCTCTCTGCTCTGCGGGGAGCCTGTTTCCTCCTCTCTCTCTGCCTGCCTCTCTGCCTACTGTGATCTCTCCCTGTCAAATAAATAAATAAAATCTTTAAAAAAAAAAGATTCTGTTCTAAAACTGCTTGTTTAGCTTTAACGATGGAAAGAGACTCACAAACAACTGGTACTTACATGTGTATGGGCCTATTTAGCCAAAACGGCTCCATTTCGGTTGAATAGCCATTTTGTTGTTTATGCAGTAAAACTTAAACAGACCCTCCCCTCCCCCAGGGGACTTACTTGAAAACCAGTCCCAGGTAACACAGCCCAAATACAAGGGTGGGTCAGGCCAGGTGGAGGTATCCAATCAGTGAGGGCGCATACTGTCTCCCTAGCTACCAAGGAGTGTGTGCCCTGCCTTTTGGGCGCCAATTCTGACCAAGGTGATAGGCTAGTTCAAATGTCTATTATAGGGTAAATTTTAATTCAATTGGTCACTTATGTGTGACCTAGCCTGACTGTGCAGTTTTCTCTGTGTCATTGGCCACCTGTGTGTGGCCAGGCCCAACCACATGGCCTTTGCCCTTAAAAGCCAGTCTGTAAGGCAGAGAGGGGTCGCCTCTCTTTGTAAGAGATGGCCCTGGCTGGTCAGTTTGATTCTGGATGCTTGGTATGAAATAAAGCTTTGCTTGACTTTCGCTTTGTATCGATCTTGCTCCTTTGATTATGACACATGCACTCAACATGTGCCATTAAGCACTTTCGTTAGAGTTAGAGAATGATACTAATAGGAGTTTCTATGGAAAGCATTATTTACTATGAATATTTACACAGAAAATACACTTGTAACCAAATTAATAAAGCAGCAGTCTACAGATTATAAATGGAGACATGGAAATTTAAATAGCTAGTGTTATAGTTTTTGTTGTAAGGAACTTTCCTTGTTATAGGCACTTTTCAAAATCCCAATCTGCATTTTGTTGATAAAGTATGAATGCATATAAGATTATCCCCTCTTCTGGCCTAATAAAATGTTCATCTAAATGATTAGAAACAGGAATAAGGGTTCTGAAAACTAGATTACATGGTCATACCCACTAGATATACTTCCTTTCCAGCTAGTCTACATGTTAGAGGGGGAAATGGATCCAACTGGGCTGTTGACACCAATTTTATTTGGGAGACTTAAACTTACTGCCTTGTTGCACTGTTCCCCACCACAGGTGACTACCCTTCCCTTTTGTTTACTTCACCACAATTAGTTTCTCACATAGTAGAAGCAAATGGGAGATTTCAACTGTTGGTAAATAAAGGGCTGTGCATGAGTGCCTCTTAATAGCTTATCATTGTGTGTAATCAAACTGAATAACTGCTGGAGTGGAGAGCTCCTACACATTGGCAGATGCCCGTGGGCTGAGCTCTGCTCTGGAATGTCACCCGCAACAAAGCCCTGGATGGATAATGCATCAGCAGCACTGGGGCTCTAGGCATGTCACGCAGGTGGGGAGAAATCATCGAGGTGAGGCAAATGTAAGTGTGCCAATGACATGAGAATGGTATTAGATGGATAGGGGGCAAATAAAAAGACAAAGAAGCCAAGAAATTGAAGAAAACAGCTTTCACCACTAAATGGAAATTACCTTGAATGCTGCATTGCACCAGTGACTTTGACAGCTGAAGCAGCAGCAAAGAGAACTTGACTAAGATATAGGCCACGCTGTTTGCTTTGCAAGGGGCTAAGTGTGGTTGACTTTCTCCTGACAAGATCAGTCACCGTTCATATTACACAATGAGCCAAATTCAAGAATATTTTCTTGAGGGCATTCATAAAAAGATTGAAAAGCAGCAAGCCGCTCCTATGCCTGAATCCATGGGGACACAGAAATACATTCTCCAAATGTCATTTACCTAATAATTTTCTTAGGCATTATATAAAATTACACTTTGCAAATGCTTACTGTTTTATGTCATATAATTAAACTTTAATGTCATTTATCAATCAGCATATAGATTCACAGATTTCAGATAATCTTAAATCCACACTTATTTTGCCCTATTTTAAACTAAATTTCATAGACTAGAGCTTGGTTTCCTTGTTCTTTTTGTTTCTGTTGTTCTCCTACAGAACAAGCTATGTATATGGCAGATTGACTGGCAGTTACTGTTGGGTTTCGCAGTGAGTTAGCTTTGTCCTACACACATTCATGCACATAAATACACACACCAAGTCAAGTGAGCCTCATTATAGACTGGCATTCTCTATGACAGACAAGTAACATCTGTGCTGCTTTGTCTACAAACAGTGCATCTGCTGGGGAATCTTACTCACAAATCCTTTAAATCACACAAGCTCCCCCCTTTCTTCTCTCTTCTTTCGCACAAGGATGTGAATACGAATTGAAATTCCAAATTAACTATTCCAGATAAAGCTTAAGTTTTTCATTAATATTTAAATTGAACTATCAGACGTGATGTTGTGATATTTCATACCAACAGCCTTGCACAGAGAGGCTTTTAAATATTAAGGTTTCATTTTCAAAAGAAAAAAGGAATTGTTCTTTCCTTTCAAACACTGAAACGGTGGAAACTAATATGAGCCATACAAGAAACAACAAAAAAAGAAGCTCAAATTAGCTATAGAAGGGTAGGTACCATCTCTGCTATCGCATATCACCTTGAATACCAGAGCTCTGTGCTAGAGAGCTCATCCCAGCACTCAAAAGGGAAGCAACTACAGTAGTTCAACCAGTGCTATCTGTTTGGCTCTTTCCAGTGCCTGGCTCATAATAGTGATTCAATAAGTACCTATTTAATATTGAGCAAATAGAGATGTGAGCAAGATGTTGTGAGGGACACAAACACATAATAAACAGCCTCCGACTTTGATCATGTTAGAATATTGACAAATTATTCTCATGGTTCTCAGAGTAAAAATTGGAAGACTTTCTAGAAGAGGAATGACAAGCATTGGTCTGACATTGATTGAATGAGGAGGGCCTTCCAAAAAACTGAATGATATAAGCACAGGAAAAAAAAAAAAGAATATTTCAGGTAAAGGGACATTTAACGGCTAGATGGCCAGGAGCAGAGGGTTCATCTAGGGGAGCAGTAAAGGTCATACTTGAAAAGAAAAGTTAAGATAGAGTCACGGAGCACACTGAATGTCAGACCTTTGAACTTTCTACTCCATTTCATGAGAAAGATGACATTGAAGGATGTTTTAAAAAGGGTGTGAGAGGGAAATTAGTTGTTTGGGGAGATTAGCCTAGTTATCCCAGAAGCCTGTTCATCTTTCTAATGGGACAATAGAAATACTGAATCCAGGCAATTTCAAAGTTTTCTAAGAAAGAAGCAGCATATCCTTAAAGCACCGGTGTTATGAACAAATTTCTCTGAGCTATTAATCTTTTAATCAACTTATAATGCCTTCCTCAGTCCTTGATATGCCCTATATCTAATTAACTACTCCTTGTGTCTCCTTCAAAGAACCATCTTTATCTGGATAGCAAATGTTGGGACATCTCAATGGGACTGGTTCTTCTCACTCCATACTTACTCCCTAAGCTCCTTTTTATATTCATGATTAACACAGCTACCTATTAACAGGTGACCTTCAAAATTCTATTGTGAGCCAAGCTATATCCTCTGAGCTCTTGGCCCTTATGGCCAACTGCTTAATTAACACTTTCTATCATACATATCAAAAAACTCATCAATGGGGTGCCTGACTGGCTCAATTGGTTAAGTGCCAAACTCTTGATTTCAACTCGGATCATGATATCAGGGTTGTGAGATCAAGCCCCTCATGGGGCTGGCCCCATGCTAAGCATGGAGTCTGCCTATGATTCTTTCTCCCTCTTCCTCTGCTTCTCTCCCTCTGTTCCTCTCTCTACTCATGTGCTCACATTCTCTTTCCCTCTCTCTCAAAAATAAATACATTATGTGTGTTGAGTTCGAGAAGTTCTTTATAGATCTTGGATATCAGCCCTTTGACTGTAGTGTCATTTGTGAGTATCTTCTCCCATTCCATGAGTTGCCTCTTTGTTTTGTTGACTGTTTGCTTTGCTGTGCAGAAGCTTTTGATCTTGATGAAGTCCCAAAAGTTCGTTTTTGCTTTTGTTTCGTTTCTCTTTATATTTTGAAAGAAGTTGCTGTGCAAACTCAACACTCAAAAAACAGATAATCGCATCATAAAATGGGCAAAAGTAATGAACAGACACTTCTCCAAAGAAGACATACAAATGGCTACCAGACACATGAAAAAATGTTCTTCATTGTTAGCCATCAGGGAGATTCAAGTCAAAACCACATGGAGATACCATTTTACACCAGTTAGAATGGCCAAAATTAATAAGACAGGAAACAACAAGTGTGGGAGAGGATGTGGGGAAAGGGGAACCCTCCTACACTGTTGGTGGGAAAGGAAGTTGGTGCAGCCACTTTGGAAAACAGTGTGGAGATTCCTTAGGAAATTAAAAATAGAGCTACCCTATGACCCTACAATTGCACCACTGGGTATTTACCCCAAAGATACAGCTGTAGTGAAAAGAAGGGCCATCTGTACCCCACTGTTCATAGCAACAATGGCTACAGTCACCAAATTGTGGAAAGAACCAAGATGCCCTTCATTGGACAAATGGATAAAGAAGATATGGTCCATATATATAATGGAGTGTTATGCCTTCACCAGAAAGGATGAATACCCAACTTTTGTATCAACATGGATGGGACTGGAAGAGATTTTTGCTGAGTGAAATAAGTCAAGCAGAGAGAATCAAGTATCATATGGTTTCACTTACTTGTGGAGCATAAGGAATAACATGGAGGACAGTGGGAGATGGAGAGAAGTGTGTGTAGGGAAATCGGAGGGGGAGACAAACCATGAGAGACTGTGGACTCTGAGAAACAAACTGAGGATTTTGGAGGAGAAGGGATGGGGGGTTGGGCGAACCTGGTGGTGGGTATTATGAAGGGCACATATTGCATGGCACACTGGGTGTGGTGCATAAACAATGAATTTTGGAACACTGAAAATAAAATAAAATAATTAAGTAAGTAAGTAAGTAAAAACTTAAAAAAAAAAAAAAAAACTCCATCACTGGAGATTCTAGATGTTTATTTACCCTTGTCCCTTGCA
>RCUC01170014.1:0-16565 GCA_003697995.1 Taxidea taxus jeffersonii
AGAGAATTAGTGATATAGAAGACCAAATGATGGATAATAAAGAAGCTTAGCAAAAGGGAGACAAACAACTACTGGACCATGAGGGGAGAATTTGAGAGATAAGTGATACCATAAGATGAAACAATATTAGAACAATGGTATCCCAGAAGAAGAAAGAGAAAGAGGAGCAGAAAGTATACTGGAGGATATTACAGTAGAGAATTTCTCTAATATGGCAAAAGGAGCAAGCATCAAAATCCAGGAGGCACAGAGAATCTCCCTCAAAATCAATAAAAATAGGTCTACACCCAGTCATCTGCTAGTAAAACTTACAAGTCTCAGTGACAAAGAGAAAATCCTGAAAGCAGCTCAGGACAAGAGGTCTGTAACATACAACAGTAGAAATATTAGATTGGCAGCAGACTTATCTAAAGATACCTGGCTAGCCAGAAAGGACTGCCATGATATATTCAAGGCACTAAGGGAGAAAAATATGCAGCCAAGAATACTATATCCAGCTATGCTGTCATTGAAAATAGGAGAGATAAAAAGCTCCCAGAACAAACAAAAATTAGAAAAAGTTGCAAGCACCAAATCAGCCCTACAAGAAATATTGAAAGGGGTCCTCTAAGCAAAGAGAGAGCGTAAAAGTAACAGGCCATAAAGGAACAGAGACAATATACAGTAACAGTCACCTTACAGGCAATACAATGGCACTAAATTCATATCTCTCAATAGTTACTCTGAATGTAAATGGGCTAAATGCCCCTACCAAAAGACACAGGGTATCAGAATGGATAAAAAACCAAAACCCATCTATATGCTGTCTACAAGAAACTCATTTTAGACCCAAGGACACCTCCAGATTTAAAGTGAGGGGATGAAAAACAATTTACCATGTTAATAGACATCAAGAGAAAACTGTGGTGGCAATCCTTATAGAAGATCAATTAGATTTTAAGCCAAAGAGTATAATAAGAGATGAGAAAAGACATATATCATACTTAAAGGGTCTGTCCAACAAGAATATCTAACAATTTTAAATATCTATGCCCCTAACATGGGAGCAGCCAACTATATAAACCAATTAATAACAAAATCAAACACATCAATAATAAAAGAATAATATTAGGGGACATTAACACCCCCTTACAGAAATGGACAGATCATCTAAGCAAAAGATCAAGAAGGAAATAAGGGCTTTAAATGACACATTGGACCAGATGGATATCACAGATATATTTAGAACACTCCATCCCAAAGCAACAGAATACAAATTCTGCAAACAGAATACAAATAGATCACATCCTGGGTCACCCATCAGGTCTCAACTGGTACCAAAAGACTGGGATCATTCTCTGCATATTTTCAGAACACAATGCTCTGAAGCTAGTACTCAATCACAAGAGGAAAGTTGGAAAGAACTCAAATCATAGAGGCTAAAGAGCATCCTACTAAAGAATGAATTGGTCAACCAGGAAACTAAGGAAGAATCTTAAAAATTCATGGAAACAAATGAAAATGAAAACATAACTGTTCAAAATCTTTGGTATGCAGGAAAGGTGGTCCTGAGAGGATAGTTTATAGCAATACAAGCTTTCTCAAGAAACAAGAAAGTTCTCAAGTATACAACTAACCCTACGTCTAAAGGAGCTGGAGAAAGAACAGCAAAGAAAGCCTAAACCCAGCAGGAGAAGAGAAATCATAAAGATCAGAGCAGAAATCAATGAAATAGAAACCAAAAGAACAGTAGAACATATCAACAAAACTAGGAGGTGGTTCTTTGAAAGAATTAACAAGTTTGATAAATCCCTGGCCAGACTTGCCAAAAAGAAAAGAGAAAGGATCGAAAGTAATAAAATTATGGATGAAAGAGGAGAGATCATAACCAACACCAATGAAATACAAACAATTATGGGAACGTATTACGAGCAACTATACACCAGGAATTTTGCAATCTGGAAGAAACGGATGCATTCCAAGAGACATATAAATTACCAAAACTGAACCAGGAAGAAATAGAAAACCTGAACAGATCCATAACCACTAAGGAGATTGAAGCAGTCATCAACAGTCTCCCAAAAAACAAGAGCCCAGGGCCAGACGGCTTCCCAGGGGAATTCTACTAAACATTTTAAAGAAGAATTAATACCTATTCTTCTGAAACTGTTCCAAAAAATAGAAATGGAAGGAAAACTCCAAACTTATTTTATGAGGCCAGCATTACCTTGATTCTGAAACCAGACAAAGACCCCACCAAAAAAGGACAATTACAGACCTATATCTCTGATGAACACGGATGCAAAAATTCTCACCAAAATACTATCCAATAGGATCCAACAGGACAGTAATCCTTTAGGATTATTTACCACGATCAAGTGGGATTTATTCCAGGGTTGCAAGGTTGGTTCAACATCTGTACATCAATCAATGTGATACAATACCTTAATAAAAGAAAGAAGAAGACGTGATACTCTCAATAGATGTTGAAAAAGCATTTGACAAAGTACAGCATCCTTTCTTGCTCAAAATTCTTCAAAGCGTAGGCATAGAGGGTACATACCTCAATATCATCAAAACCATCTATAAAAAACTGCCAAAGGAATGTTGAAAAAGAAAACTAAAGTTGGCAGCATCACAATTCCAGATTTCAAGCTCTATTACAAAGCTGTTATCATCAAGACAGTATGGTACTGGCACAAAAATAGACACAGAGATCAATGCAACAGAATAGAGAGCCCAGAAATGGACCCTCAACTCTATGGTCAACTAATCTTGGACAAAGTAGGAAAGAATGTCCAATGGAAAAAAGACAGTGTCTTCAACAAATGGTGTCGGGAAAATTGGATTTTCTTCTGCCAGATGCAGAAGAATGAAATTCGACCATTTCCTTACACCATACACAAAAATAGGCTCAAAATGGATGAAAGACCTCAACGTGAGACAGGAATCCATCAAGATCCTTGAGTAGAACACAGGCAGCCACCTCTTCGACCTCAGCCACTGCAGCTTCTTCCTAGAAACATCACCAAAGGCAAGGGAAACAAAGGCAAAAGTGAACTATTGGGACTTCATCAAGATCAAAAGCTTTTGCACAGCAAAGGAAACAGTCAACAAAACCAAGACAAAAGGAGAAGATATTTGAAAATGACATATCAGATAAAGGACTAGTATCCAAAATCTATAAAAAACTTATCAAACTCAACACCGAAAGGACAAATCATCCAATCAAGAAATGGGCAGAGGACATGAACAGACATTTCTGCAAAGAAGACATCCAGATGGCCAACAGACACATGAAAAAGTGCTCCACATCACTCGGCTTCAGGGAAATACAAATCATAACCCCAATGAGGATCCACCTCACACCAGTCAGAATGGCAAAAATTAAGAAGTCAGGAAACGACAGATGTTGGCAAGGATGCAGAGAAAGGGGAACCCTCTTACACTGTTGGTGGGAATGCAAGCTGGTGCAACCACTCTGGAAAACAGCATGGAGGTTCCTCAAAAAGTTGAAAATAGAGCTACCCTATGACCCAGCAATCACACTACTGGGTATTTACCCTAAAGATACAAACGTAGTGATCCAAAGGGGCATGTGCAACCTAATGTTTATAGCAGCAATGTCCACAATAGCTAAACTATGGAAAGAACCTAGATGCCCATCAACAGATGAATGGATAAAGAATAAGTGGTATATATATACATTGGAATACTATGCAGCCATCAAAAGAAACAAAATCTCGTCATTTGCAAGGACGTCAATGGAAGTAGAGGGTATTATGCTAAGAGAAATAAGGCAATCAGAGAAAGACAATTATCATATGATCTTTCTGATATGAGGAATTTGACAGGTAGGGCGGGGGGCCATTGGAGGTAGGGAGGTAAAAAGTGAAAGAAGATGGGATCGGGAGGAAGACAAACCATGAAACTCTTAATGAAACAAACTGAGGGTTGCTGGGAGGTGGGAGGGGTAGGGATAGGATGGCTGGGTTATGCATGTTGGGGATGGTATGTGCTATGGTGACTGTTGTGAAATGTGTAAACCTGATGATTCACATACCTACCCCTGAGGCAAATAATACATTATATGTTAATTTTAAAATGTCATATTCTCTAAAGCAAACAAACAAACAAACAAACAAAAACCCCTTTCTTCTTTTCTCTATTCTATCTGTATCTAGAACCTGGGGGGGGTGCTTTCTATAATCCAGGTATTCTTACTTCATGGATCCTTTTGTCATCTCCCTTTCTTTTTTCACGTAATTGACACCTAGAGTCCTATCTCTCTCTAAGGTGATCAATGACCTCTATACGACTAAATCCACCAGACATTCTTAGAACTATTGACCTCTCCCAATATCTTCAAAAACTTCATCAAACCATTTGCAAAAAAACATTCTCTATCTAGAAATGCTATCTCACTCTTCATTTCACCTGATAATCAGTGTATACATTTCAGACTGGCACTTACACAGATAGCATTGCCCATCCATTATATACCTACCACAACTATGTTTTTAAATGTGGGTTTGTGATTATTTGATTAATGTCTGTTTCCTATGGGAATGTAAGTTCCTCAATGTCAAGGCCTGGGCTGATATTACTTACAATTGTAGTCACAATTCCAAAACATTGCTAAGAGCAATCCCAACAACATTGATAGGCACTCAAAAAAGTATTTGTCCGATGAATGATAAATTTCAAAAGAGAAAAATACATACCCAGAAAAAAAGTGAGGAATCAAAAATATTTACTGAATAGCAATATGTGGTAAGAACATGCTAAACATTTTTTTAAAATTTTATTAGCATATAATGTATTATTTGCTTCAGGAATACAGGTCTGTAAATCAACAGTCTTACACAGTTCACAGCACTCACCTTAGCACTACCCTCCCCAATGTCCATAACCCAGCTACCTCATCATGCTAACCAATTTAATGGCTCATCTTACTTTATCTTCTAAGGGATCCAATGAAAATAGTAATTCCATTATATAGTCAAAAAACTGAGATTTGGAGAGAATAAATCCTCCAAGGGCTCACAAGTAATAGCAGCAAAATCAAGACTTGGAATTTAGATATGCTTAGCCCAAAATCCATATATGTAATCTCATACTCATCCTGTCTTTATTGAAAATTTTGATATTTTGTTCACCATGAATTTTTGCGTTAATTTTAATTTCTTAGAAACGTTAAACTATTATTTCTCTTGTAATTGTGCTTTTGTTGTCCCCTTAAATTTTACACCTAGACAAATGCTTCCCTTGCCTTACCCCATCCTTGTCTGGTCCTGCACAAATTATAGAATTTGATTAAAATGCTTATACTAAAAGTAAACTATATATGCTATTAAGCAATATAAAGCAGTCTTTCTGAGGGAAGACAGGAGAAGCCAGTATTCTTAACCTGGATCAGAATGATGAAAATGGGTTTAATAACAGGCTCCACCCCTCAGCAAGGTAATGACTAGTGATCTGCAGAGGAAGTGAGAGATGCCAAGGACAGAAGAGAAAGAAAGCCTTCTAGGATTTTCAATGTAGACATAAAAATATATTTATGTTTGGCACAAAGATTACTTCTACCACATTCTTTTGGTCAAAGCAAGTCACAAGGCCCGCCCAAACTCCGGAGGAGGCCAGATAGACTCCACTTCTTGACAAGAGGAACTGCGAACACACCAGGGATGTTATTCAGACAGGAGAACAGGTCCTGTCATTTTTTGCTAACAATCTACTATAAGAAGCTAATACCGTAACACCATTACTAGAATTGGGTAAATTATTCATTTGTAAATATTGGCAATTTGGTTGGGAAATAATAATATGTTGCTGTTTTATTTTGCTTGTTGATGCTTAGTAATGAACTTCATTTTGGTAACTGTGGAAATCACATTCTACAACATTCTAATCATCTTCAGGTGAGAAGGGATGATTTTCAAATAAGAGACACTTCAGTTTTTATTTGTTTTTGGTTTTGTTTTTCCTGATGGGGGAAAATTCACAACTGTCTCTAGTCCCCTGTCCATCCATTTAACAGATTTAGGTCAATTCATTCTTGGAGATACATTGGTTTTGAGCATATTGTCTGTGTTGAGAAAGGCCCTCCACAGGGCAGAAATGATGAGATACCAAGCAGACAGAAACTGAAGCCCTCTCTATTAAAAATACATTCTCTGAGCCACAGTTAATGTTTCCAAGGATACATAAAAATATTTTAGAACCACCTGGGAAGGGATTAAATGCACGATCTTCTGGTTTTGACTTCCTGGACACATTCTTCCCATCCACATCCAAACTGAAGAAACATATCAGGGAAACAAATTCTCTTGCTTTACTGCCTCAAACAAGGTTTCATTATTAATGGAAATTATTTTAGAAAAATGGCTTCCCCCCACTCCCCATGCATTGTTTAGATTTCTGTTTAAATTCAAACTTGAGCCAGCAGCTAGGGAAATAAGAATATTTGAAGTATATGGCAAAAATCTCATATACTGAAGGTTGATTTATCCAGAAGCATAAATGCTGAATTATACACCTCCCACTTACTTTAAATTGAACCGCCCACATCTTTGTGGGGCTGCCCACAAGGTGTCTAATGAGTTATATGCCAGGGCTTATTTAACAAGAAAAGAAACCAAATAGAGCATAACTGAAACCTGGGTACATTTTGTTTTTGTTTTGTTTCAGAGAGCTGTCAGATATTCCAGTCCAATCTTAAAGTTGTTGCTTCCCTTTATTGCAAGTTGACTTCAGAATTTTAGTTACCTCTTGCTACAAAAGGTTTCAGTATCCAGGGTGGCAGGAAGAATGAAGATCGATGGTTGCTGGGTCTGGTTGGTCATACCAATTTGTACTGCAATCTAGGTGCTGCAATCTCTGAGATTTGAGTTTAAATGTGTGCCTTGCAGCTTTGGAATAAAGATGTGGTCTGCATACAGCTGTAGATCAACACAGCCAGTTTATTCACAAGATAAGGCATCTATCCTGTTTGTGTACATGGGCATTTCATGGGATATAGAAAGGAAAAGAAAAGGGGATAGATGGGATGAGAGAAGGAAAGAAGGAAGAAAGGAAAGGAGGGAGGAAGAAAGAAAGGGAGAGAGAAAGGGAGGAGATGGGGAGAGAGGGACACAGGGAGGTGATTTGTTTCTTTTCTTTAAATAGCACAGTTACACCTAAATCTTTCCAATAACAAATCATGGTTCACAGAAAAAAGCATCAGTTGAGCATAAAAATAATATTATTATTTAATAAATACATGCTTAATAAAAATCAAATAAGAACCAATTCCTAGTGCATAGTGAATAATAAGATGTATCCCCACTGGCATATATCTGTAAATGATCCAAATTAACTTACTCCATATTGTATTTGAAAGGTTTCATATAATTTATAATTAAAATTTTTATTTCTCAAATAGTCTCACTAAATTTCTAATGAAGGCCAAGCACCTTTCTTATTTTATAAATTTAAAAAATGAGAAACACAGTGGGTTAGGAAGTTCTAATTTTATAATGCAACTGTTATAATACAATTTTATAATCCAGCTTTCAATGATTTAGAGTCTTGTTTAAACTTTGAGAACACTCCTACCATGCTGCTTTACACATGTGATTGTTTTTAACTGCTCATTTCTTTGTCCCATGAAATCCTGAGGAAAGGCAGTAAGAAATGACATCTTTTCTTTGTATTGAAAGAAAGACATCTACAGTTCATTTTTACAAATACAAAGCTTGACTCTTTGGTATTATGTACATATTCAGACTGGGGGTGCCTATTAAGGGGAGACTTGAGTTTGCAGAATTTTCCCTGATCAATGTTTCTTTGTTTATTTCTTCATGACAAATACTTTGCAAAGAAAAATATTTTCTTTTAGGTTGGGGATAGATTTAGATTCACTTAGTTAAATGCTAAAATTATTAATAAACTAATATGATCAAGAAATAAATAGATACCTCCTGTTTATTTTGTTTATACAAATAGATTTTATGTAGTATCCAGACTATCTTTCAAATGGGAAAAATTTAGTTTTTGCATATGTAAGACTTACTGCATTTACTTAATAATGAGAAATGCTCTGGGTTAAAGTGGTAATTAGGAGAGTCATTCTTTTCTCTAAAACAACCTAGGACAACAACTTTGGCTCTGTCTCCCAGAACAGATTATCCTGTGATGGTAAAGAAGAAAAGTCATAGGAGAACTTCAAACGCTGAGTAGTCACATTTACCAAATAACCAATGTCTGCCCACTGCACTCAATTCTGAAGGAGAGAAACTATTTTATAGATGATAGATACATAGATACATACATACATAGATTCCTCGAGCAGACTCTCCCATGAACACAGAGACTAATGTGGGACTCAATCCCAGGACCCTGAGATCATAACCTGAAATGAAACCAAAAGTCCGCTTAACTGACTGAGCCACCCAGGCATTCCTGGTGTGGTGATTCTAATGGCTAGTCTTAAACTAGAGACCCTAAATAACTTTAAAAGAATGCACTCCACACACATTCAAACCATGAACAGTACTAACCCATAAAATAAGTATTAGGAATTGCAATGTTTCTGATTTTTCCATAGAGATTTTGATTTTTTTAATCCTATATAAAACCATTTTCAAAAAAGATTCGGTGTTCTTTTCTGAGCCCTAAGCACAATCTTGACCTGTGTGTTGGGTGTTTCAGAGTGACAAAGTCTTGATTATCAACACTGCAGTAGCAGTATACTTTAAGATTTAATTTCTGTTTCCTTTCTCCCAATCTTCTTGAGTATTTTAATTAGGAATCATTTTAATAGAAACATTTGAATTACCTAATATAGTCTTTAAACAACATTAAAAAAAAAAGAAGTTCCCCTTAAATGGAATTGTCAGCTTTGCTCAGTATTCAGAGTAGCTGAGTATATGGTGTTACTCTGAATTAGCTCTTTAGTTTTCATTAAAGTGTTATATTGAATAAGTTAAAGATCTTTGCTCCTAATTTAAAATGGTAATGAGAAGCTGAAAATAAAAGGCAGTGGAATGAGAAAATATCAGGGATGTGCATGTCAAATTTAATAAAAGGATTCTTTATCCTTGGTTTAGCTTTGGCTTCATTCTTTTGACCAAAAAAGAACATTGGAATCTTGATATAAAAGAGAATGCTATAAAATGAAGTGTAATGACTTTAGAGATGAACATATTGGTTCATGTATTACTTGGTATTGAAACTTAGAATCTCTTAGAAAACCAAATTTTCAAAACCTATTAAAAAGATATAATTAATAATTTTACCTGAAATAATTTCTTTTTGCCATTAGTAGTAGTGGTATTACATGAAGATACGCTTTAATCAACACATTTTGATCAAGAATTTAATGATGGCTTTCTTAAGAGTATTTTCACAACTTTATATATTTTACTACTGGTAGATGATATTTATTTCTATTTTTGGACATTATTTGCTAATATAAAATGGCTTATCTAAGATTTCACTTGAGAAAGTGAAAGGCATTACTTCCAAATTCCCCAGGAGACATACTCAATCCATGATGTTTTAAGGTATGTTGTCTTTAAGATGACCACTAGCATTATATAATATCTACATATTTTAGAGCCTAATTGAGACAAAATACAATGGTGTGATAAAGTACAAGGAGGTTAATAATAGTTTGAGATGTCAGTTTCTATTGAATGTCAGTTCTATAGAACTTGATGAAACCATTTCAACTGAGCAAAACCATTAAGGGCTTGGAGTTGGGGCATAGGGAGGTGGGTTATATGGCCACAAGAGGGCAGCAGATGGTCTGAAACTAATGAACAGAACAGATGTATATGGAAGATTACAGTAGTGAAGGTTTTTACCGTAAAACCAGCCTTTTATAAATTTTGGTCTCCCAGCAGGAAGCATGAAAATGCACAAGGTGCTTTTACTGTAACAATGCCTTATTTTCTCCCTTCCAGTTAGGACAATGGGAAGTTTAGCAAAAGTAACTAGAGGTTACAAGAAGGAGTAAATGAAGTATTTGCTTACATCACAGAAAAGAGGGTCGCATGTCTCACAATGTAGCTTGATAAATTTAGTCCTCAAGTAGCTAGCATAATTTCTCAGTCCTAACCTAGACCTTTCATATAATTTCATGTGATTTTTCTTTACAATTTTGTCGTTGTGTTTCTAGTCAAAATCCTTAAAGCAATGGAAAGAAAATTAGAAAGTCAGGATACATGGTACTAGAACAAGTTATTTTACCCTACAGACCAGCTAGTCAAACTCGGTCGTTTGACATAAAATACATACATGTTTATTTGTATTGTCTCCTATTACATAAAATATGAAGTTGGTTCATGGGGTCTTTTTCAGCTCTAATTTTAAAAATAATTACAATCTGTAAATTCCCATATCAGTGAGATCATATAATAATTTTCTTTCTCTGACTGACTCTAAGAAACAAGGCAAAGGATCATAGGGGAATAGAGGAAAAAGTAAAACAAGATGAAACCAGAAAGGGAGACAAACCATAAGAGACTCTTAATCTCAGGAAATGGATTGAGGGTTGTAGGAGTGGAGGAGGGTGGGAGGGATGGGGTGGCTGGGTGATGGACATTGAGGAGGGTATGTGCTAGGTGAGTGCTGTGAATTGTGTAACACCTATGAATCACAGACCTGTACCCCTGAAACAAATAATACATTATATGTCAATAATAAAAAAAATAATTACAATCCAGCCTATCTGAATACACCTTAGGTTCTTTTTTCCTCATTCCTTTTGTTATGTGTTATTCCCTGGGACAGAGAGGCAGGCTTTCATCCTCTGAGTGTCTGACCTGTCATCTGATATATCTCCATCACCGTTGACCCTCTTGAATAATGGCTCCAGAGGAATTATCTCTGTGTCCCAATTTCTAGCCTGTCTAGCTGAACCAGCTCTTTGAGAGACACTTTCTCTATGGTGAAAATAAAGCTTTTTGGAGTGATTTTTTTGTCTATGTGTGTGTATGCATATGCCCTTATGTGTACATGCACATGATTCATATTAGATCAGAGCAATGGCCTATGTCTGGTAACAATACTGCCTTACTCCAGATCCACATGACCATATTTCCAAGTCATTGTCCACTGGTTCTTTACCCTGGCATCCCACAGTCAGTTAGACAATAATCCAACCATTTCTACCCTAAGTGTTTTAGCCCAGGCTGCTGTAACAAATTACCATAGACTGTGGGTGGCTTAAAAAATGCACATTTAGGGCACCTGGGTGGCTCAGTCATTAAGCGTCTGCCTTAGGCTCAGGTCATGATCCCAGGGTCCTGGGATCAAGTCCCACATCAGGCTCCCGGCTCAGCAGGAAGCCTGCTTCTCCCTCTCCCACTCCCCTTGTTTGTGTTCTCTCTCTCTCTTTCTCTCTGTTAAATAAATAAATAAACTCTTTAAAAAGTGCACATTTATTCCTAACAGTTATGGAGATAGGATAGTCCAATATCAGGTTGCCCACAAATTCTATGTCAAGTGAAGCCCCTCTTTACTAGTTTGCAAGCAGAAGTAGTCCTGGTTGCATCTTCACTTATCTCTCATGTTGTTTCTCATGAGATCACTAACCTCATTCATGAATGTTCCCACCTTTGTGACCTAATTATCCCCCAAAGGCTCCACTTTCAATACCATTACACTAGAGATTAGGGTTCCAACATATGAATTTTAGTGGAAGACAAGTATTCAATTGATAATACTAAGCAAGTGTGTTTGTGTGTGTATATTACAGATGCACATATGTCTGTATCTATCTATCTGTTCTATCACCATCTCCTCTTTCTTATTACTATTGTTATCATTACAGCATAGACTCTTATTACTGTTCTAGGCTGTTAAATCAACTGATAATTTATTTCCCATCAGGCTCTCTCCATCCTAATCCATCTTCCAGATAGCTGTCAGAGGAATCTTCCTCAGCATGACTCTGATCATATTACTTGCCTCCTCAAAAACTGTAAATGATGAGCATTTTTTACCAAATCAAATGTGAACACATAAGTGATCAGGGTTTTTTGAAGTATGACCCCTAGACAGAACATTCTGAAGAGGCAAAATGGAATTTTAAAAAATTTGGAATTATGCACTGGATGGGCAGCAAATAATTGTGTCCTTCATCTTCCTCATTTATGAAATTAGGTTAGATTACATAATCTTGCAGTCACCTTCTGAAATCAGTATTTTGTTATAGCTTTTCAGCTTTAACCTCTACTAGAAACCTACTACCACCAAAAAGAACAAAACCACTGGCCATTGTTAGATTATGAGTTCTATTTCTTCCAGCATGTTTGTATTCATAATGCCATAACTCATAAAGTGTCCTTCCAGCAAAGGTGTCCATCAAAACTCTGCCTGTTGTTGGCATTTTGTTCAAACTGCCATCCAAAAGTTTCCTCTCTTGCCTCTAAACCTCTTACAAAAGGCACTGCCTTCTCCATGTTTATGTATTAGTTCCTATCTTAGGTTTGGGCTTCTAAAGGCTGAAAAATCTGATATTGAAGTACTGACAGATGTGCTGTCTGTTGAGAGCCTATGTCCCAGTTTATAGATAGCCACTTTCTCATTGTATCTTCACATAGTTGAAAGAGAAAGAGAAAGAGAAAGAGAGGCAGAATGAACTCTCATATCGTGTGCTGCTATTTTCACATAAGGGCACTAATCCCATTATGAGGGCTCCATCTTCATGGCCTAAGTGCATCCCAGAGTTCCCATCTCCTAATACCATCATAGTGGGGACTAGGAGTTCAACAAGTGAATTTGTGGGGGTACAAAATGTTCAATCCAAAGCAGCTCCCCTATTTAAATTGTCAAATGGGTAGAAACCATGTTTCTTTCATTCTTTTTAAAATATATATTTATTTATTTGACAGAGAGAGACACAGCGAGAGAGGGAATACAAGCAGGGGGAGTGGGAGAAGGAGAAGCAGGCTTCCTGCTAAGCAGAGAGCCCAATGTGCAGCTCAGTCCCAGGACCTAGGGATCATGACCTGAGCTGACAGCAGATGCTTAACAACTGAGCCACCCAGGAGCCCTGTTTCTTTCATTCTTTTACCTCCCTTGGACTTTGTTCATAATACATTTTCAATAAATTGAATGATTTATTAAATCATAGGATATGAAAGTTAAATAATATAAGGGATTTAAATTTCTGATAAATACTTCAAATGAAATTAATGTGCCTTAAAGAAATTCCAGAAGAAAGCTTACCTACTTCTGATGTGATGACTCAGAGACCCGGAGTTCTAAGGGTCACTGGCAGTTTACAGTCACATAGAGGAAAGAAAATTTCTATGTGACTTGAACTATTTCATCAAAAGAATTCCTCCACAGCAAATCAAAACTCTAGAGAAATGTATTTAATACAGTCATCAATGAGAGCTTGAGCAATAGATATATTTTTTAAAGATCTTATTTTATTTATTTGTGAGAGAGAGATAAAGAGAGCACAAGCAGGGGAAGCTGCAGGCAGAAGGAAAAGCAGACTCCCTGCTGAGCAGGGAACCCAATGTGGGACTCAATCCCAAAACCCTGGGGTCTGGGTTGACCTGAGTTGACCTGAGTGGAAGGCAGACATTTAACCTACTGAGCCACCTAGGTGTCCTGAACAGTAGATATTTCTAAGAGTCAAATTTATGTCTTAGAATGTTGAGAAGAATTTCTCTTTACAATAATTTAATTTTAAAACCTTAAAAATGTCATTTAGTAAAGCACATATATTTAATCATAAAATAATACATTAATAAGGATATAACACCTTTAAAGAATTTAGGGGGAGAAGAGATGTTCTGACTTCAGTATCAGAGAAGAAATGAGTATAAAAAGAAGTGATTTAGGAGCACCTGGATGGCTCAGTCAGTTAAGCATCTGACTCTTGATTTCCTCTCAGGTCATGATCTCATCATAAGGTCATAAGATTGAGCCCTATGTCCGGACCTGGGCTCTGCATGGAATTTGCTTGTGATTCTTCCTCTCTCTCTCTCTCTGAACTTCTCCCCCCTCCTCTCTTTCTCTTTCTAAAATAAAACATAAATAAAATTTAAAAAAAATATTTAGGTACATCATATAATGAATATATGCCACTTTTCCTCTTCTGATAGTAGAAATAATGATCATAACTCTTGGAAATAATATCTTAATTCATAATTTGTGAAAGTTAACCAAAACATGTCTTGGAAATACATTTTTACCTACTTGCCTTCCCAAAAAGAGTTCAAATTTTAACATTAAGTTTAACAACAACCAATCAAAAATAGAACAAGGTAGGCAAAATTGTATCAAAATAGCATCTAATTTAAAGAATAACACTTAATGCAAGCTGGTGGAGCCACTCTGGAAAACAGCATGGAGATTCCTCAAAAAGTTGAAAGTAGAGCTACCTTATGACCCAGCAATTGCACTATTGGGTATCTATCCTAAAGATACAAATGTAGTGATCTGAAGAGGCACGTGCACCCGAATGTTTATAGCAGCAATGTCCACAATAGCCAAACTATGGAAAGAACCTAGATGTCCATCAACAGATGAATGGATAAAGAAGAAGTGGTATATATATTGTAGGCAGTCATGGACTGGGCTGGAGTCAAGAGACCAAACCAGGCCCCGACTTGCGCCTCCTGGAAGCCCAGGGGTTAATAGCCCTGTGGGTGGAAAAGTTGAGCAGCACTTGAGAAAGGGCCCGAGCTATGGATCCTAAGACTCGCTGACACTGACGTGGTTGCCTGCATGTGCTTATCTGGAATATGGCAAAACAGGCCTGCTCAGTAAATCATTGTGGGATTGTGCTGCCCTTGTACGGGCCATAAGCTACACCATTGTAAGCCACTTTGAAATTAGTGCAGCTGGTTAAGGAGTTATCTGAAGACCGAGGCCACTGGCTTCAGAGAATCTGCTATTAGTCCTTGGGAAATAGATAATAGGGAAGCTTGAGGGGTTTTGTGTATGCTGTAAAACTCTGTAGTAAACAGCTAAAAATAGACACTTCCTTATGACTGTTGCTGTTAGCTATATCATGCCTCACAGACATGAATAAAATTGGCATTGCTTGGACATCATCCACCTTGCCCCTCCTGTCCCCATCTCTTTGCGTCTTGTCATCGTTTCACCATCCTCTTACCCTCTCAACCCTGGTTGTGTTGTCGTGCTGGCCACAACAATATATACAATGGAATAATATGCAGCCATCAAAAGAAATGAAATCTTGCCATTTGCGATGATGTGGATAGAACTAGAGGGTATTATGCTTAGCGAAATAAGTCAATCGGAGAAAGACAACTATCATATGATCTTCCTGATATGAGGAAGTGAAGATGCAATGGGGGGGTTGGGGAGTAGGAAAAGAATAAATGAAACAAGATGGGATTGGGAGGGAGACAAACAAAAAGAGACTCTTAATGTCACAAAACAAACTGAGGGGGGCTGGAGGGAGGGGTGTAGGGAGAGGGTGGTGGGGTTATGGACACTGGGGAGGGTATGTGCTATGGTGAGTGCTATGAAGTGTGTCAACCTGGCGATTCACAGACCTGTACCCCTGGGGGTAATAATACATTATATGTTTTTAAAAAATTAAAAAAATACATAGACACACAGTATAGGACAATTTTCTTCAGAATATTCTAATTCATCTTTTTGCCTTTGGGATTTCTCCTACCTTAAACCTTTCGCTAACACAGCATCCTTATTCATTAGCCATGGCTTTCTGGGGGCCACAGGAAAAAGCAAAGAAAGAGATAGAGACCACTCTGACTTATCTTATCTTCCCCAAATTGCTCAGGTTTATTACAGTATCACATAAGAATACATAATCTAAGTTCAAAGGAGTATATTTGATAGTTTTATATGAAAATATTTAAAACCCCTTTATCCAACAAGTTTAACCTCTCACCTCATAAATATATTTTCAAATATATTAAACTATAATAAGTCTGATGACTCTGACCAAAAAGATACAGCAAAGGCACTCCAGACAATTTAATGGTGTACTAGAGCTCTTGGTTATTTGTCCAGGTTATGTTATCAATCCTTTGTGTCATATATTCATCTTCTGACTACATATATTTTCAGAACTCCAAATGAACTTGATCTGACCTTGTGCTGTGCTTTATGGATACAATGATATGTAAAACATAACTTCCAAGTTCTTATCCAACTGTCTGTCTTATTCTTCATGAAAAGTCTGCCATTATATCCTTGCCACTTTATCCCAGTACCCTTGTGACCAAAAGCCTATATATTCAGGACATCAATAATATATTTCCTATGAAAAATAGGCCAACACCAATAGGCTGAGATGTAGATTGTGAATCACATTAAACTTTTCTTATGTGAAGGTCAACTCACTTAAATTAGAAAACTATTACTATGTGTGAAGTGATGTAATATCACCTGAAAGTAGATTGTTATAAGTGAAAGATGCATATTGAAAAATGTGGAGCAACTCCTTAAAGATACAGTTAATAAACCAATCAGTGATTTAGAATGAGAAAATAAAAATTTCCTCAACTAATGAAAAATAAGGTAGCAAAAAAGAAAAAGAAGAAGAAGAAGAAGAAGAAGAAGAAGAAGAAGAAGAAGAAGAA
>RCUC01170015.1:0-16567 GCA_003697995.1 Taxidea taxus jeffersonii
AGAGAATTAGTGATATAGAAGACCAAATGATGGATAATAAAGAAGCTCAGCAAAAGGGAGACAAACAACTACTGGACCATGAGGGGAGAATTTGAGAGATAAGTGATACCATAAGATGAAACAATATTAGAACAATGGTATCCCAGAAGAAGAAAGAGAAAGAGGAGCAGAAAGTATACTGGAGGATATTACAGTAGAGAATTTCTCTAATATGGCAAAAGGAGCAAGCATCAAAATCCAGGAGGCACAGAGAATCTCCCTCAAAATCAATAAAAATAGGTCTACACCCAGTCATCTGCTAGTAAAACTTACAAGTCTCAGTGACAAAGAGAAAATCCTGAAAGCAGCTCAGGACAAGAGGTCTGTAACATACAACAGTAGAAATATTAGATTGGCAGCAGACCTATCTAAAGATACCTGGCTAGCCAGAAAGGACTGCCATGATATATTCAAGGCACTAAGGGAGAAAAATATGCAGCCAAGAATACTATATCCAGCTATGCTGTCATTGAAAATAGGAGAGATAAAAAGCTCCCAGAACAAACAAAAATTAGAAAAAGTTGCAAGCACCAAATCAGCCCTACAAGAAATATTGAAAGGGGTCCTCTAAGCAAAGAGAGAGCGTAAAAGTAACAGGCCATAAAGGAACAGAGACAATATACAGTAACAGTCACCTTACAGGCAATACAATGGCACTAAATTCATATCTCTCAATAGTTACTCTGAATGTAAATGGGCTAAATGCCCCTACCAAAAGACACAGGGTATCAGAATGGATAAAAAACCAAAACCCATCTATATGCTGTCTACAAGAAACTCATTTTAGACCCAAGGACACCTCCAGATTTAAAGTGAGGGGATGAAAAACAATTTACCATGTTAATAGACATCAAGAGAAAACTGTGGTGGCAATCCTTATAGAAGATCAATTAGATTTTAAGCCAAAGAGTATAATAAGAGATGAGAAAAGACATATATCATACTTAAAGGGTCTGTCCAACAAGAATATCTAACAATTTTAAATATCTATGCCCCTAACATGGGAGCAGCCAACTATATAAACCAATTAATAACAAAATCAAACACATCAATAATAAAAGAATAATATTAGGGGACATTAACACCCCCTTACAGAAATGGACAGATCATCTAAGCAAAAGATCAAGAAGGAAATAAGGGCTTTAAATGACACATTGGACCAGATGGATATCACAGATATATTTAGAACACTCCATCCCAAAGCAACAGAATACAAATTCTGCAAACAGAATACAAATAGATCACATCCTGGGTCACCCATCAGGTCTCAACTGGTACCAAAAGACTGGGATCATTCTCTGCATATTTTCAGAACACAATGCTCTGAAGCTAGTACTCAATCACAAGAGGAAAGTTGGAAAGAACTCAAATCATAGAGGCTAAAGAGCATCCTACTAAAGAATGAATTGGTCAACCAGGAAACTAAGGAAGAATCTTAAAAATTCATGGAAACAAATGAAAATGAAAACATAACTGTTCAAAATCTTTGGTATGCAGGAAAGGTGGTCCTGAGAGGATAGTTTATAGCAATACAAGCTTTCTCAAGAAACAAGAAAGTTCTCAAGTATACAACTAACCCTACGTCTAAAGGAGCTGGAGAAAGAACAGCAAAGAAAGCCTAAACCCAGCAGGAGAAGAGAAATCATAAAGATCAGAGCAGAAATCAATGAAATAGAAACCAAAAGAACAGTAGAACATATCAACAAAACTAGGAGGTGGTTCTTTGAAAGAATTAACAAGTTTGATAAATCCCTGGCCAGACTTGCCAAAAAGAAAAGAGAAAGGATCGAAAGTAATAAAATTATGGATGAAAGAGGAGAGATCATAACCAACACCAATGAAATACAAACAATTATAGGAACGTATTACGAGCAACTATACACCAGGAATTTTGCAATCTGGAAGAAACGGATGCATTCCAAGAGACATATAAATTACCAAAACTGAACCAGGAAGAAATAGAAAACCTGAACAGATCCATAACCACTAAGGAGATTGAAGCAGTCATCAACAGTCTCCCAAAAAACAAGAGCCCAGGGCCAGACGGCTTCCCAGGGGAATTCTACTAAACATTTTAAAGAAGAATTAATACCTATTCTTCTGAAACTGTTCCAAAAAATAGAAATGGAAGGAAAACTCCAAACTTATTTTATGAGGCCAGCATTACCTTGATTCTGAAACCAGACAAAGACCCCACCAAAAAAGGACAATTACAGACCTATATCTCTGATGAACACGGATGCAAAAATTCTCACCAAAATACTATCCAATAGGATCCAACAGGACAGTAATCCTTTAGGATTATTTACCACGATCAAGTGGGATTTATTCCAGGGTTGCAAGGTTGGTTCAACATCTGTACATCAATCAATGCGATACAATACCTTAATAAAAGAAAGAAGAAGACGTGATACTCTCAATAGATGTTGAAAAAGCATTTGACAAAGTACAGCATCCTTTCTTGCTCAAAATTCTTCAAAGCGTAGGCATAGAGGGTACATACCTCAATATCATCAAAACCATCTATAAAAAACTGCCAAAGGAATGTTGAAAAAGAAAACTAAAGTTGGCAGCATCACAATTCCAGATTTCAAGCTCTATTACAAAGCTGTTATCATCAAGACAGTATGGTACTGGCACAAAAATAGACACAGAGATCAATGCAACAGAATAGAGAGCCCAGAAATGGACCCTCAACTCTATGGTCAACTAATCTTGGACAAAGTAGGAAAGAATGTCCAATGGAAAAAAGACAGTGTCTTCAACAAATGGTGTCGGGAAAATTGGATTTTCTTCTGCCAGATGCAGAAGAATGAAATTCGACCATTTCCTTACACCATACACAAAAATAGGCTCAAAATGGATGAAAGACCTCAACGTGAGACAGGAATCCATCAAGATCCTTGAGTAGAACACAGGCAGCCACCTCTTCGACCTCAGCCACTGCAGCTTCTTCCTAGAAACATCACCAAAGGCAAGGGAAACAAAGGCAAAAGTGAACTATTGGGACTTCATCAAGATCAAAAGCTTTTGCACAGCAAAGGAAACAGTCAACAAAACCAAAAGACAAAAGGAGAAGATATTTGAAAATGACATATCAGATAAAGGACTAGTATCCAAAATCTATAAAAAACTTATCAAACTCAACACCGAAAGGACAAATCATCCAATCAAGAAATGGGCAGAGGACATGAACAGACATTTCTGCAAAGAAGACATCCAGATGGCCAACAGACACATGAAAAAGTGCTCCACATCACTCGGCTTCAGGGAAATACAAATCATAACCCCAATGAGGATCCACCTCACACCAGTCAGAATGGCAAAAATTAAGAAGTCAGGAAACGACAGATGTTGGCAAGGATGCAGAGAAAGGGGAACCCTCTTACACTGTTGGTGGGAATGCAAGCTGGTGCAACCACTCTGGAAAACAGCATGGAGGTTCCTCAAAAAGTTGAAAATAGAGCTACCCTATGACCCAGCAATCACACTACTGGGTATTTACCCTAAAGATACAAACGTAGTGATCCAAAGGGGCATGTGCAACCGAATGTTTATAGCAGCAATGTCCACAATAGCTAAACTATGGAAAGAACCTAGATGCCCATCAACAGATGAATGGATAAAGAATAAGTGGTATATATATACATTGGAATACTATGCAGCCATCAAAAGAAACAAAATCTCGTCATTTGCAAGGACGTCAATGGAAGTAGAGGGTATTATGCTAAGAGAAATAAGGCAATCAGAGAAAGACAATTATCATATGATCTTTCTGATATGAGGAATTTGACAGGTAGGGCGGGGGGCCATTGGAGGTAGGGAGGTAAAAAGTGAAAGAAGATGGGATCGGGAGGAAGACAAACCATGAAACTCTTAATGAAACAAACTGAGGGTTGCTGGGAGGTGGGAGGGGTAGGGATAGGATGGCTGGGTTATGCATGTTGGGGATGGTATGTGCTATGGTGACTGTTGTGAAATGTGTAAACCTGATGATTCACATACCTACCCCTGAGGCAAATAATACATTATATGTTAATTTTAAAATGTCATATTCACTAAAGCAAACAAACAAACAAACAAACAAAAACCCCTTTCTTCTTTTCTCTATTCTATCTGTATCTAGAACCTGGGGGGGGTGCTTTCTATAATCCAGGTATTCTTACTTCATGGATCCTTTTGTCATCTCCCTTTCTTTTTTCACGTAATTGACACCTAGAGTCCTATCTCTCTCTAAGGTGATCAATGACCTCTATACGACTAAATCCACCAGACATTCTTAGAACTATTGACCTCTCCCAATATCTTCAAAAACTTCATCAAACCATTTGCAAAAAACCATTCTCTATCTAGAAATGCTATCTCACTCTTCATTTCACCTGATAATCAGTGTATACATTTCAGACTGGCACTTACACAGATAGCATTGCCCATCCATTATATACCTACCACAACTATGTTTTTAAATGTGGGTTTGTGATTATTTGATTAATGTCTGTTTCCTATGGGAATGTAAGTTCCTCAATGTCAAGGCCTGGGCTGATATTACTTACAATTGTAGTCACAATTCCAAAACATTGCTAAGAGCAATCCCAACAACATTGATAGGCACTCAAAAAAGTATTTGTCCGATGAATGATAAATTTCAAAAGAGAAAAATACATACCCAGGAAAAAAGTGAGGAATCAAAAATATTTACTGAATAGCAATATGTGGTAAGAACATGCTAAACATTTTTTTAAAATTTTATTAGCATATAATGTATTATTTGCTTCAGGAATACAGGTCTGTAAATCAACAGTCTTACACAGTTCACAGCACTCACCTTAGCACTACCCTCCCCAATGTCCATAACCCAGCTACCTCATCATGCTAACCAATTTAATGGCTCATCTTACTTTATCTTCTAAGGGATCCAATGAAAATAGTAATTCCATTATATAGTCAAAAAACTGAGATTTGGAGAGAATAAATCCTCCAAGGGCTCACAAGTAATAGCAGCAAAATCAAGACTTGGAATTTAGATATGCTTAGCCCAAAATCCATATATGTAATCTCATACTCATCCTGTCTTTATTGAAAATTTTGATATTTTGTTCACCATGAATTTTTGCGTTAATTTTAATTTCTTAGAAACGTTAAACTATTATTTCTCTTGTAATTGTGCTTTTGTTGTCCCCTTAAATTTTACACCTAGACAAATGCTTCCCTTGCCTTACCCCATCCTTGTCTGGTCCTGCACAAATTATAGAATTTGATTAAAATGCTTATACTAAAAGTAAACTATATATGCTATTAAGCAATATAAAGCAGTCTTTCTGAGGGAAGACAGGAGAAGCCAGTATTCTTAACCTGGATCAGAATGATGAAAATGGGTTTAATAACAGGCTCCACCCCTCAGCAAGGTAATGACTAGTGATCTGCAGAGGAAGTGAGAGATGCCAAGGACAGAAGAGAAAGAAAGCCTTCTAGGATTTTCAATGTAGACATAAAAATATATTTATGTTTGGCACAAAGATTACTTCTACCACATTCTTTTGGTCAAAGCAAGTCACAAGGCCCGCCCAAACTCCGGAGGAGGCCAGATAGACTCCACTTCTTGACAAGAGGAACTGCGAACACACCAGGGATGTTATTCAGACAGGAGAACAGGTCCTGTCATTTTTTGCTAACAATCTACTATAAGAAGCTAATACCGTAACACCATTACTAGAATTGGGTAAATTATTCATTTGTAAATATTGGCAATTTGGTTGGGAAATAATAATATGTTGCTGTTTTATTTTGCTTGTTGATGCTTAGTAATGAACTTCATTTTGGTAACTGTGGAAATCACATTCTACAACATTCTAATCATCTTCAGGTGAGAAGGGATGATTTTCAAATAAGAGACACTTCAGTTTTTATTTGTTTTTGGTTTTGTTTTTCCTGATGGGGGAAAATTCACAACTGTCTCTAGTCCCCTGTCCAT
Organism: Taxidea taxus jeffersonii; assembly: GCA_003697995.1. Lineage (NCBI taxonomy): Eukaryota > Metazoa > Chordata > Mammalia > Carnivora > Mustelidae > Taxidea > Taxidea taxus. The sequence continues at coordinate 6,011 of RCUC01170015.1, forward strand.
CCATTTAACAGATTTAGGTCAATTCATTCTTGGAGATACATTGGTTTTGAGCATATTGTCTGTGTTGAGAAAGGCCCTCCACAGGGCAGAAATGATGAGATACCAAGCAGACAGAAACTGAAGCCCTCTCTATTAAAAATACATTCTCTGAGCCACAGTTAATGTTTCCAAGGATACATAAAAATATTTTAGAACCACCTGGGAAGGGATTAAATGCACGATCTTCTGGTTTTGACTTCCTGGACACATTCTTCCCATCCACATCCAAACTGAAGAAACATATCAGGGAAACAAATTCTCTTGCTTTACTGCCTCAAACAAGGTTTCATTATTAATGGAAATTATTTTAGAAAAATGGCTTCCCCCCACTCCCCATGCATTGTTTAGATTTCTGTTTAAATTCAAACTTGAGCCAGCAGCTAGGGAAATAAGAATATTTGAAGTATATGGCAAAAATCTCATATACTGAAGGTTGATTTATCCAGAAGCATAAATGCTGAATTATACACCTCCCACTTACTTTAAATTGAACCGCCCACATCTTTGTGGGGCTGCCCACAAGGTGTCTAATGAGTTATATGCCAGGGCTTATTTAACAAGAAAAGAAACCAAATAGAGCATAACTGAAACCTGGGTACATTTTGTTTTTGTTTTGTTTCAGAGAGCTGTCAGATATTCCAGTCCAATCTTAAAGTTGTTGCTTCCCTTTATTGCAAGTTGACTTCAGAATTTTAGTTACCTCTTGCTACAAAAGGTTTCAGTATCCAGGGTGGCAGGAAGAATGAAGATCGATGGTTGCTGGGTCTGGTTGGTCATACCAATTTGTACTGCAATCTAGGTGCTGCAATCTCTGAGATTTGAGTTTAAATGTGTGCCTTGCAGCTTTGGAATAAAGATGTGGTCTGCATACAGCTGTAGATCAACACAGCCAGTTTATTCACAAGATAAGGCATCTATCCTGTTTGTGTACATGGGCATTTCATGGGATATAGAAAGGAAAAGAAAAGGGGATAGATGGGATGAGAGAAGGAAAGAAGGAAGAAAGGAAAGGAGGGAGGAAGAAAGAAAGGGAGAGAGAAAGGGAGGAGATGGGGAGAGAGGGACACAGGGAGGTGATTTGTTTCTTTTCTTAAAATAGCACAGTTACACCTAAATCTTTCCAATAACAAATCATGGTTCACAGAAAAAAGCATCAGTTGAGCATAAAAATAATATTATTATTTAATAAATACATGCTTAATAAAAATCAAATAAGAACCAATTCCTAGTGCATAGTGAATAATAAGATGTATCCCCACTGGCATATATCTGTAAATGATCCAAATTAACTTACTCCATATTGTATTTGAAAGGTTTCATATAATTTATAATTAAAATTTTTATTTCTCAAATAGTCTCACTAAATTTCTAATGAAGGCCAAGCACCTTTCTTATTTTATAAATTTAAAAAATGAGAAACACAGTGGGTTAGGAAGTTCTAATTTTATAATGCAACTGTTATAATACAATTTTATAATCCAGCTTTCAATGATTTAGAGTCTTGTTTAAACTTTGAGAACACTCCTACCATGCTGCTTTACACATGTGATTGTTTTTAACTGCTCATTTCTTTGTCCCATGAAATCCTGAGGAAAGGCAGTAAGAAATGACATCTTTTCTTTGTATTGAAAGAAAGACATCTACAGTTCATTTTTACAAATACAAAGCTTGACTCTTTGGTATTATGTACATATTCAGACTGGGGGTGCCTATTAAGGGGAGACTTGAGTTTGCAGAATTTTCCCTGATCAATGTTTCTTTGTTTATTTCTTCATGACAAATACTTTGCAAAGAAAAATATTTTCTTTTAGGTTGGGGATAGATTTAGATTCACTTAGTTAAATGCTAAAATTATTAATAAACTAATATGATCAAGAAATAAATAGATACCTCCTGTTTATTTTGTTTATACAAATAGATTTTATGTAGTATCCAGACTATCTTTCAAATGGGAAAAATTTAGTTTTTGCATATGTAAGACTTACTGCATTTACTTAATAATGAGAAATGCTCTGGGTTAAAGTGGTAATTAGGAGAGTCATTCTTTTCTCTAAAACAACCTAGGACAACAACTTTGGCTCTGTCTCCCAGAACAGATTATCCTGTGATGGTAAAGAAGAAAAGTCATAGGAGAACTTCAAACGCTGAGTAGTCACATTTACCAAATAACCAATGTCTGCCCACTGCACTCAATTCTGAAGGAGAGAAACTATTTTATAGATGATAGATACATAGATACATACATACATAGATTCCTCGAGCAGACTCTCCCATGAACACAGAGACTAATGTGGGACTCAATCCCAGGACCCTGAGATCATAACCTGAAATGAAACCAAAAGTCCGCTTAACTGACTGAGCCACCCAGGCATTCCTGGTGTGGTGATTCTAATGGCTAGTCTTAAACTAGAGACCCTAAATAACTTTAAAAGAATGCACTCCACACACATTCAAACCATGAACAGTACTAACCCATAAAATAAGTATTAGGAATTGCAATGTTTCTGATTTTTCCATAGAGATTTTGATTTTTTTAATCCTATATAAAACCATTTTCAAAAAAGATTCGGTGTTCTTTTCTGAGCCCTAAGCACAATCTTGACCTGTGTGTTGGGTGTTTCAGAGTGACAAAGTCTTGATTATCAACACTGCAGTAGCAGTATACTTTAAGATTTAATTTCTGTTTCCTTTCTCCCAATCTTCTTGAGTATTTTAATTAGGAATCATTTTAATAGAAACATTTGAATTACCTAATATAGTCTTTAAACAACATTAAAAAAAAAAGAAGTTCCCCTTAAATGGAATTGTCAGCTTTGCTCAGTATTCAGAGTAGCTGAGTATATGGTGTTACTCTGAATTAGCTCTTTAGTTTTCATTAAAGTGTTATATTGAATAAGTTAAAGATCTTTGCTCCTAATTTAAAATGGTAATGAGAAGCTGAAAATAAAAGGCAGTGGAATGAGAAAATATCAGGGATGTGCATGTCAAATTTAATAAAAGGATTCTTTATCCTTGGTTTAGCTTTGGCTTCATTCTTTTGACCAAAAAAGAACATTGGAATCTTGATATAAAAGAGAATGCTATAAAATGAAGTGTAATGACTTTAGAGATGAACATATTGGTTCATGTATTACTTGGTATTGAAACTTAGAATCTCTTAGAAAACCAAATTTTCAAAACCTATTAAAAAGATATAATTAATAATTTTACCTGAAATAATTTCTTTTTGCCATTAGTAGTAGTGGTATTACATGAAGATACGCTTTAATCAACACATTTTGATCAAGAATTTAATGATGGCTTTCTTAAGAGTATTTTCACAACTTTATATATTTTACTACTGGTAGATGATATTTATTTCTATTTTTGGACATTATTTGCTAATATAAAATGGCTTATCTAAGATTTCACTTGAGAAAGTGAAAGGCATTACTTCCAAATTCCCCAGGAGACATACTCAATCCATGATGTTTTAAGGTATGTTGTCTTTAAGATGACCACTAGCATTATATAATATCTACATATTTTAGAGCCTAATTGAGACAAAATACAATGGTGTGATAAAGTACAAGGAGGTTAATAATAGTTTGAGATGTCAGTTTCTATTGAATGTCAGTTCTATAGAACTTGATGAAACCATTTCAACTGAGCAAAACCATTAAGGGCTTGGAGTTGGGGCATAGGGAGGTGGGTTATATGGCCACAAGAGGGCAGCAGATGGTCTGAAACTAATGAACAGAACAGATGTATATGGAAGATTACAGTAGTGAAGGTTTTTACTGTAAAACCAGCCTTTTATAAATTTTGGTCTCCCAGCAGGAAGCATGAAAATGCACAAGGTGCTTTTACTGTAACAATGCCTTATTTTCTCCCTTCCAGTTAGGACAATGGGAAGTTTAGCAAAAGTAACTAGAGGTTACAAGAAGGAGTAAATGAAGTATTTGCTTACATCACAGAAAAGAGGGTCGCATGTCTCACAATGTAGCTTGATAAATTTAGTCCTCAAGTAGCTAGCATAATTTCTCAGTCCTAACCTAGACCTTTCATATAATTTCATGTGATTTTTCTTTACAATTTTGTCGTTGTGTTTCTAGTCAAAATCCTTAAAGCAATGGAAAGAAAATTAGAAAGTCAGGATACATGGTACTAGAACAAGTTATTTTACCCTACAGACCAGCTAGTCAAACTCGGTCGTTTGACATAAAATACATACATGTTTATTTGTATTGTCTCCTATTACATAAAATATGAAGTTGGTTCATGGGGTCTTTTTCAGCTCTAATTTTAAAAATAATTACAATCTGTAAATTCCCATATCAGTGAGATCATATAATAATTTTCTTTCTCTGACTGACTCTAAGAAACAAGGCAAAGGATCATAGGGGAATAGAGGAAAAAGTAAAACAAGATGAAACCAGAAAGGGAGACAAACCATAAGAGACTCTTAATCTCAGGAAATGGATTGAGGGTTGTAGGAGTGGAGGAGGGTGGGAGGGATGGGGTGGCTGGGTGATGGACATTGAGGAGGGTATGTGCTAGGTGAGTGCTGTGAATTGTGTAAGACCTATGAATCACAGACCTGTACCCCTGAAACAAATAATACATTATATGTCAATAATAAAAAAAATAATTACAATCCAGCCTATCTGAATACACCTTAGGTTCTTTTTTCCTCATTCCTTTTGTTATGTGTTATTCCCTGGGACAGAGAGGCAGGCTTTCATCCTCTGAGTGTCTGACCTGTCATCTGATATATCTCCATCACCGTTGACCCTCTTGAATAATGGCTCTAGAGGAATTATCTCTGTGTCCCAATTTCTAGCCTGTCTAGCTGAACCAGCTCTTTGAGAGACACTTTCTCTATGGTGAAAATAAAGCTTTTTGGAGTGATTTTTTTGTCTATGTGTGTGTATGCATATGCCCTTATGTGTACATGCACATGATTCATATTAGATCAGAGCAATGGCCTATGTCTGGTAACAATACTGCCTTACTCCAGATCCACATGACCATATTTCCAAGTCATTGTCCACTGGTTCTTTACCCTGGCATCCCACAGTCAGTTAGACAATAATCCAACCATTTCTACCCTAAGTGTTTTAGCCCAGGCTGCTGTAACAAATTACCATAGACTGTGGGTGGCTTAAAAAATGCACATTTAGGGCACCTGGGTGGCTCAGTCATTAAGCGTCTGCCTTAGGCTCAGGTCATGATCCCAGGGTCCTGGGATCAAGTCCCACATCAGGCTCCCGGCTCAGCAGGAAGCCTGCTTCTCCCTCTCCCACTCCCCTTGTTTGTGTTCTCTCTCTCTCTTTCTCTCTGTTAAATAAATAAATAAACTCTTTAAAAAGTGCACATTTATTCCTAACAGTTATGGAGATAGGATAGTCCAATATCAGGTTGCCCACAAATTCTATGTCAAGTGAAGCCCCTCTTTACTAGTTTGCAAGCAGAAGTAGTCCTGGTTGCATCTTCACTTATCTCTCATGTTGTTTCTCATGAGATCACTAACCTCATTCATGAATGTTCCCACCTTTGTGACCTAATTATCCCCCAAAGGCTCCACTTTCAATACCATTACACTAGAGATTAGGGTTCCAACATATGAATTTTAGTGGAAGACAAGTATTCAATTGATAATACTAAGCAAGTGTGTTTGTGTGTGTATATTACAGATGCACATATGTCTGTATCTATCTATCTGTTCTATCACCATCTCCTCTTTCTTATTACTATTGTTATCATTACAGCATAGACTCTTATTACTGTTCTAGGCTGTTAAATCAACTGATAATTTATTTCCCATCAGGCTCTCTCCATCCTAATCCATCTTCCAGATAGCTGTCAGAGGAATCTTCCTCAGCATGACTCTGATCATATTACTTGCCTCCTCAAAAACTGTAAATGATGAGCATTTTTTACCAAATCAAATGTGAACACATAAGTGATCAGGGTTTTTTGAAGTATGACCCCTAGACAGAACATTCTGAAGAGGCAAAATGGAATTTTAAAAAATTTGGAATTATGCACTGGATGGGCAGCAAATAATTGTGTCCTTCATCTTCCTCATTTATGAAATTAGGTTAGATTACATAATCTTGCAGTCACCTTCTGAAATCAGTATTTTGTTATAGCTTTTCAGCTTTAACCTCTACTAGAAACCTACTACCACCAAAAAGAACAAAACCACTGGCCATTGTTAGATTATGAGTTCTATTTCTTCCAGCATGTTTGTATTCATAATGCCATAACTCATAAAGTGTCCTTCCAGCAAAGGTGTCCATCAAAACTCTGCCTGTTGTTGGCATTTTGTTCAAACTGCCATCCAAAAGTTTCCTCTCTTGCCTCTAAACCTCTTACAAAAGGCACTGCCTTCTCCATGTTTATGTATTAGTTCCTATCTTAGGTTTGGGCTTCTAAAGGCTGAAAAATCTGATATTGAAGTACTGACAGATGTGCTGTCTGTTGAGAGCCTATGTCCCAGTTTATAGATAGCCACTTTCTCATTGTATCTTCACATAGTTGAAAGAGAAAGAGAAAGAGAAAGAGAGGCAGAATGAACTCTCATATCGTGTGCTGCTATTTTCACATAAGGGCACTAATCCCATTATGAGGGCTCCATCTTCATGGCCTAAGTGCATCCCAGAGTTCCCATCTCCTAATACCATCATAGTGGGGACTAGGAGTTCAACAAGTGAATTTGTGGGGGTACAAAATGTTCAATCCAAAGCAGCTCCCCTATTTAAATTGTCAAATGGGTAGAAACCATGTTTCTTTCATTCTTTTTAAAATATATATTTATTTATTTGACAGAGAGAGACACAGCGAGAGAGGGAATACAAGCAGGGGGAGTGGGAGAAGGAGAAGCAGGCTTCCTGCTAAGCAGAGAGCCCAATGTGCAGCTCAGTCCCAGGACCTAGGGATCATGACCTGAGCTGACAGCAGATGCTTAACAACTGAGCCACCCAGGAGCCCTGTTTCTTTCATTCTTTTACCTCCCTTGGACTTTGTTCATAATACATTTTCAATAAATTGAATGATTTATTAAATCATAGGATATGAAAGTTAAATAATATAAGGGATTTAAATTTCTGATAAATACTTCAAATGAAATTAATGTGCCTTAAAGAAATTCCAGAAGAAAGCTTACCTACTTCTGATGTGATGACTCAGAGACCCGGAGTTCTAAGGGTCACTGGCAGTTTACAGTCACATAGAGGAAAGAAAATTTCTATGTGACTTGAACTATTTCATCAAAAGAATTCCTCCACAGCAAATCAAAACTCTAGAGAAATGTATTTAATACAGTCATCAATGAGAGCTTGAGCAATAGATATATTTTTTAAAGATCTTATTTTATTTATTTGTGAGAGAGAGATAAAGAGAGCACAAGCAGGGGAAGCTGCAGGCAGAAGGAAAAGCAGACTCCCTGCTGAGCAGGGAACCCAATGTGGGACTCAATCCCAAAACCCTGGGGTCTGGGTTGACCTGAGTTGACCTGAGTGGAAGGCAGACATTTAACCTACTGAGCCACCTAGGTGTCCTGAACAGTAGATATTTCTAAGAGTCAAATTTATGTCTTAGAATGTTGAGAAGAATTTCTCTTTACAATAATTTAATTTTAAAACCTTAAAAATGTCATTTAGTAAAGCACATATATTTAATCATAAAATAATACATTAATAAGGATATAACACCTTTAAAGAATTTAGGGGGAGAAGAGATGTTCTGACTTCAGTATCAGAGAAGAAATGAGTATAAAAAGAAGTGATTTAGGAGCACCTGGATGGCTCAGTCAGTTAAGCATCTGACTCTTGATTTCCTCTCAGGTCATGATCTCATCATAAGGTCATAAGATTGAGCCCTATGTCCGGACCTGGGCTCTGCATGGAATTTGCTTGTGATTCTTCCTCTCTCTCTCTCTCTGAACTTCTCCCCCCTCCTCTCTTTCTCTTTCTAAAATAAAACATAAATAAAATTTAAAAAAAATATTTAGGTACATCATATAATGAATATATGCCACTTTTCCTCTTCTGATAGTAGAAATAATGATCATAACTCTTGGAAATAATATCTTAATTCATAATTTGTGAAAGTTAACCAAAACATGTCTTGGAAATACATTTTTACCTACTTGCCTTCCCAAAAAGAGTTCAAATTTTAACATTAAGTTTAACAACAACCAATCAAAAATAGAACAAGGTAGGCAAAATTGTATCAAAATAGCATCTAATTTAAAGAATAACACTTAATGCAAGCTGGTGGAGCCACTCTGGAAAACAGCATGGAGATTCCTCAAAAAGTTGAAAGTAGAGCTACCTTATGACCCAGCAATTGCACTATTGGGTATCTATCCTAAAGATACAAATGTAGTGATCTGAAGAGGCACGTGCACCCGAATGTTTATAGCAGCAATGTCCACAATAGCCAAACTATGGAAAGAACCTAGATGTCCATCAACAGATGAATGGATAAAGAAGAAGTGGTATATATATTGTAGGCAGTCATGGACTGGGCTGGAGTCAAGAGACCAAACCAGGCCCCGACTTGAGCCTCCTGGAAGCCCAGGGGTTAATAGCCCTGTGGGTGGAAAAGTTGAGCAGCGCTTGAGAAAGGGCCCGAGCTATGGATCCTAAGACTCGCTGACACTGACGTGGTTGCCTGCATGTGCTTATCTGGAATATGGCAAAACAGGCCTGCTCAGTAAATCATTGTGGGATTGTGCTGCCCTTGTACGGGCCATAAGCTACACCATTGTAAGCCACTTTGAAATTAGTGCAGCTGGTTAAGGAGTTATCTGAAGACCGAGGCCACTGGCTTCAGAGAATCTGCTATTAGTCCTTGGGAAATAGATAATAGGGAAGCTTGAGGGGTTTTGTGTATGCTGTAAAACTCTGTAGTAAACAGCTAAAAATAGACACTTCCTTATGACTGTTGCTGTTAGCTATATCATGCCTCACAGACATGAATAAAATTGGCATTGCTTGGACATCATCCACCTTGCCCCTCCTGTCCCCATCTCTTTGCGTCTTGTCATCGTTTCACCATCCTCTTACCCTCTCAACCCTGGTTGTGTTGTCGTGCTGGCCACAACAATATATACAATGGAATAATATGCAGCCATCAAAAGAAATGAAATCTTGCCATTTGCGATGATGTGGATAGAACTAGAGGGTATTATGCTTAGCGAAATAAGTCAATCGGAGAAAGACAACTATCATATGATCTTCCTGATATGAGGAAGTGAAGATGCAATGGGGGGGTTGGGGAGTAGGAAAAGAATAAATGAAACAAGATGGGATTGGGAGGGAGACAAACAAAAAGAGACTCTTAATGTCACAAAACAAACTGAGGGGGGCTGGAGGGAGGGGTGTAGGGAGAGGGTGGTGGGGTTATGGACACTGGGGAGGGTATGTGCTATGGTGAGTGCTATGAAGTGTGTCAACCTGGCGATTCACAGACCTGTACCCCTGGGGGTAATAATACATTATATGTTTTTAAAAAATTAAAAAAATACATAGACACACAGTATAGGACAATTTTCTTCAGAATATTCTAATTCATCTTTTTGCCTTTGGGATTTCTCCTACCTTAAACCTTTCGCTAACACAGCATCCTTATTCATTAGCCATGGCTTTCTGGGGGCCACAGGAAAAAGCAAAGAAAGAGATAGAGACCACTCTGACTTATCTTATCTTCCCCAAATTGCTCAGGTTTATTACAGTATCACATAAGAATACATAATCTAAGTTCAAAGGAGTATATTTGATAGTTTTATATGAAAATATTTAAAACCCCTTTATCCAACAAGTTTAACCTCTCACCTCATAAATATATTTTCAAATATATTAAACTATAATAAGTCTGATGACTCTGACCAAAAAGATACAGCAAAGGCACTCCAGACAATTTAATGGTGTACTAGAGCTCTTGGTTATTTGTCCAGGTTATGTTATCAATCCTTTGTGTCATATATTCATCTTCTGACTACATATATTTTCAGAACTCCAAATGAACTTGATCTGACCTTGTGCTGTGCTTTATGGATACAATGATATGTAAAACATAACTTCCAAGTTCTTATCCAACTGTCTGTCTTATTCTTCATGAAAAGTCTGCCATTATATCCTTGCCACTTTATCCCAGTACCCTTGTGACCAAAAGCCTATATATTCAGGACATCAATAATATATTTCCTATGAAAAATAGGCCAACACCAATAGGCTGAGATGTAGATTGTGAATCACATTAAACTTTTCTTATGTGAAGGTCAACTCACTTAAATTAGAAAACTATTACTATGTGTGAAGTGATGTAATATCACCTGAAAGTAGATTGTTATAAGTGAAAGATGCATATTGAAAAATGTGGAGCAACTCCTTAAAGATACAGTTAATAAACCAATCAGTGATTTAGAATGAGAAAATAAAAATTTCCTCAACTAATGAAAAATAAGGTAGCAAAAAAGAAAAAGAAGAAGAAGAAGAAGAAGAAGAAGAAGAAGAAGAAGAAGAAGAA
>RCUC01170039.1:0-17305 GCA_003697995.1 Taxidea taxus jeffersonii
GTGTGTGTTGTGTGTGTATGGTACATATATAAAGATTTTGGCTGACTTACTACGTTAAGATGGTAAATGATTTTTCAGTTCTTCATATAAAACTCTAAAGAAGTAAATTTCCCATTTATTTAATTAATGTACCCTAAATACTAAGCATGTGGTATTCCCACCCCATAGGTCAAGAGCACCACACCTCAAATGCTCCATAAAGAACCAGTGGCTCTTGGCCTCTGTAGGGTAAGGACAAAGAACATAGCACTCCAAGATCCCAGCAGCTCTCTCAATAGAACCGTAAGTACCCGAGAACACGACATGAATGACGCACACGCACACATGGATACTGTCCTACCACCTGAGGATATGTTTTGCTAACTACCTCAGTGGTTAGAATTCCACCATTTGCACTCATTTATGTGCACGACCTTCCACACAACATACATCCTAAATTCTAGCTGATGGGGTACCCAAGGTGCAGGCACAGAAGGTTCTGGATGACCAGGGACAGAGACCACATCATGTAGATGAAGTGCTGATCATGAGACCTGAGCATGTCTGCTAGCTTCCTTTTCTTTCTGTCATAGCTTTCCCCGAGCAGGTTCCACTACCTTCTAACAGACTAACAATGTAACGATTCTTCATATTTTAAAAACTTCTTAGCAAGAAAAAAATGAAACATCCTCAGAGCCTGTCAAAGGCTATAGCCCTCATACAAAAAGGGATTTCCTTTCCTTCCCCAATATGCTTTCCAAGAAAATGGTTTGAGAAAAGGCTCGCCTGCCTCCTCCTCATCCCCCAAAGATTTCTAATTTTTTTTTTTCCAGAAAGGCCTGAAGACGCAGCATTCTTTTTCACCTTTCTGCAAGGGCACCACAACTATGTACTGAGTAGATGAACCCAAGACCAAAATGGACCAAAACCCACCCATTATCATTTAACAAAAATAAATCCTATTTCCTGATTCCAGGAGGGGCCGGAAAAACAGTGCTGTCTTCAAGCGGGTGCTATTTACTTATCCGAATTTCCCTCAACACTTGGGCCACACAACACCATTTTTTGGGTCACCTTTGCCATTTGGAAATATTTAATCCGTCACTCACAGGTACCCCCTGACATGACTATGGAGAACGTAAGGAGAATGAGTATGTCCCAATTTACATGCATTTGGGGGCACCACCAATAAGAACTAATGTAAAACGTTAAGAGGCCTTAGCCCCATACCAGCTGCCGTATGTACACAAGACACATAGGTCAGTGGCCCACACCCCAAAGTTCCTCCAGGTAGCAGGAGGCCACTTCTTACACTTAAGCCTGTGCTGTCGATGCTATGCCTGCTGCATACCCACTGCTGCCCGTTTGTTTCTACTGTTTGCTTCCACGCCCTCTTCCATCCCCTATTCCTTTTATCCACCATCCTTCCTCTTGTGTGGTTCTTCACCAGTCTCAGTAAGCCCGTTTATTAGTATGACTTTTTAACTCAAGCATAGGGAACCATTTCTCCAATTCATGTTATCCCAAATGGTTCAGCTTCAGGCTGCCACAGTGGGGCCTGGGAAGAGGTGCGCTCAAGCTCATCCTTAACAACTGCTCCCCAAGACAGGGGGCGGGGGCGGGGGAGTAGCTTCCAAGACCCTGGGCTCCCAACGGCTTGAGCACTAGTCTCGGAGGGCCACCACCCTGCGCGGGATGCTGCTGACCCGCGGCCAGCCCGCAGTCCCCCCGCATCCCGCGCAGCCCGGCGGCCACGGTACCTGCTGCTGCTGCTGCACGTGCACGAGCTCGGCGGCCCCCGCGTCCGCGGCCGGCGTCTCCCCGTTGGACCGTCCTTCGCGAAGACTCGCGCACTGGAGCAAGTGGTTGCCGCCGCTCGACCCGTTCTGGATGGCTGAACCGTTACTTTTTGTCTCAGTCCCAGATTCTTGCATCATGACTCAAAAACCTGATAGAGGGATTTTCAGGAGGAGCAGGGGAGAGAGAAAAAAGCAGCTGTTAAAACAGTTGTTGGACAGAAGGAGAAGGGCCCTGCCTTCTGTGTTGCCAGACTCTGTAAACAGTTGTCCTTTTCTTTCACGCACTTTTGGCCCTGGGTCGTGGGCTAGTCCCTTAGTGTCTGAGGACAGAGGGGTCGGGCCAGCTTCAAGAGATCGTAGTGGTCCTTTCAACAAGCTGTTTCCCCTTGGGGGAAAAAAAAACTTTCTGGGGAACTCAGATATTTATGGTTAAATATCTGTGACTATCTGGATGTTTTTCTCAGAAAACGAGTAAGTTGTTGTGTGTGACAAATTAGGTGTAACATTAAATTTTAGTGTGTGCGGGCTCTGCGTTGGGGTTGTACACTCCGAGAGAGAAAGTCTCTAGCCCTAGTCTATCAAGACAGGACATACACCACCGGGAAGGCCCTTGAGATCATCCGAGTCGAACACCCTCACAGTCAAAAAGGCAAGAGCATTTAAAGATTCGTACTCCCCAGAATCATTCCAGTACTGGGAAGTCTTCAAAATTGGCCATTTCGATGAGATCAGCCACATTTAAAGAGGGAAAAAAAAAAAAATCCCACTTTTCAGGAGCTGAAAAAATTCAGACTCTGATCTTTGTCCTATGGTTAAAACTGTCCTAAGAAATCCTATTCAAAATTAGGGGATTTTCTCATGCTGAATTACTAACCTCTAGTTTGGTTTAAGGCCTGAAAGGTCTGGGACATCTTATATTTATTTTGGAGAAAAATCTGGCCTTAGGCAGACCAAAGAAAAGGTCTGAATGCAAAAGTATGAAGTGTCTAATAAAAAACATATATGTGTGTGTGTGTGTAAATGCAAGATGAGCAGCTGGAGGATGTCACCTACATACGTGTAAATATATTTCATATTCTGCCCAGCTACTTTCTAGGTACAAAACCATTATCCACAATTCAGCTCTCAGTAAATGCATCTGATTATGAAAAAAGGTAGATCATATTTACTAATACCAAGTGTTACCAGTGCTGTGCCAAGCCCACCAGCAGGTGATTTACGTATATTCCCCAGTTTAGTGCTGAATGCCACTGGTATCTCCAGTATGCAGATGAGAAAACAAGGCCCCCACAAGGACCATCTTAATTTGCCCAGCTTAAATCATTAGTAGTGGTGCAATCAGGATTTGAACAAGTTCAGCCGGATGTCAATGTCCTTAACCATGTGTTTTCTTACAGCTGAGGTGTAGTAGGGAGCAAACAATGTAATGGCAGGGTCATACTCTAAATTCACAGACGAGGACCTTGAACAGGAAAAGCAATAATCACTAAAGGACCTGACAGTTCCAGTATCAAAGCTGAGAAATGTTTGAATATTAAAACTTTAACGTGAAACACTGATCTCAGATCAAAGGGCTGAAAACTTGTAACAAATACTCGTGCATCGTGGAAAGACATGTGCAATCTGCATTACGCTCCCCCCCCCCGCCCGCCACCATGCAATATGTGACAACAGGAAAATTGAAACACTTGAGACATCTTTAGAGGAGGTTGCCCTCTTGCTAGAAGTTGGTTCAAGTCCCTTTTCTACCGACTTCCACAAAAGCCTAATGGAAAATTAAAAGCAGAAAAATTCACATCTTTCTTCCTTTCCTTTCAGTGCCCTGTATGATCCAACTTGAGTACAAACTTTATAAACCCAGAAGACTTATGTTTAAAGTTAATCCAATTCTGAAGGGGATTAAGAATGGCATTTTTGTTGTTGTTGACAGGTGGAAAACAAACTCAGAAGCGACAGCTGATTCACTCTTTTTTCTTGAAATCAGACTTTCCGGTAATTAGAATTCTATAAAAACTGCCTTTATATCCTTACTGTCTACTGAGTATAAAACCTATCAAAAATACAACTAAAACTTCCTCTAAGGTAGAAGAACCATGCGATACAAGTACCTTGCTTGTTGCCAAAAAGGAATTAATTTGTGAAATTGAGGGGGCTTTTTCCCCAATGTTTCTGTTTCACAAACCTGCCCATTTGCATAGAAATGAAGGAAAGGGCAGTGTTTAGGTATTTGAGGGACAGAATGGTTGTCCTAGCATAGTTAACAAGGAAACGCACTCAATGCTTAGGGATGCCACAAGCATACCTAAAGAGAAAACAAAAAAATTTTTTCTAACTTTCTGGAAAGCCTACTCATATCAGCGAACGGACCCCCAAAAGATAAAAACATGGCTTGCACATGAGATCTTCACCTGTCCTCAGAAGGGGGCCTAGTTAGCCACATAGCCTGTCCTCGGAGCTATAGGAAAGAATGCTGCTTTTCACAGCCTGCGACCATCGGGATGCCTGACCTCAGAACAGGTGTCTAATAGGAGACAGGCCCTGCTTCTGTTTCCTGGGTTTGACATCGTGGTGCTGGGTGCAGTAGGAAGGATCTCCAATCCACAATTCGATAAGGTTTTGCTCTACGCAGTTCCAAGAAGACTGCCAAGTCCTCCAGGAGAAGTTCTGTAGGCATCTCGCCAAGCAGCTTGGCTTGCGAATCGGGTCTGTGAGAGTGCAGGCATTGGGACCGAAATTGCATAAAGGGATTATTTTGGTCTGAGGATGTCCTTAATTAGTCAAGTGCTAACAGTAGTATGTAGGTTGCAAGATTTAAAATTTCCCATAATCTCCCACACCAATCAGGAGAAAACAGCTTTTTGAAAAGCACATGTGAAAAATTAGGAGTGTCGATGTCTAAGAACATTTCTAACAATATCTGGGCTGGCAATATTTCTTTCTATGGAATGTTCCAAGTCATTTAATAAGGCTTTATGTCTGTACAACACTTCACAAACTACAAGGCTCTCTGAGGTACTTTTCAAACTCATTACAAGTCCATCAAAGAGAAGAGGCAGGTGAAATTTATCCCATTTTACAGATAAGAAAACCAAAGCTCCGTAGGTTAAGGAATAGATACAGCAATAACTCTTGCCTGTTTCAGACATGAACCTGTCCATTCTATGAATGACAGAGAACTTCCCATTTGCAAAGTCCCGGGCAAGGTGGTCCATTAGTAAATGAATGAAAAGAAAACTAAGTAATTCCAGGAAAGACAGTACCAAGGTGGCAGGTAGACAAATAAAAGCATCTAAAATACGAAGATAAAAGTGTCTGCATTCTTTAGTAAACACCTCTATTTGTCTTTTTCTATTGAGTTTTACAACTTGAGAATTATCTGAGAGCAGGTCAGTGTATTCGAGAGGCATGTGCATTTTCTGACATCGAACACTGTACCTTCTTTTCTTAGTGGGAGCTTGTCATAGACACTCAGTTTGTATAACCTCCACTTCCCTCTGGGACTCCTTATAACCAATGAACTGCTCTGCTCCACGGCAAATCGAGAGCAAGAAACGATACGCCATCAGCCCGAGCGTGTGGATATGAAGGCATGGCTCCTGGAGGACGCAGCCAGCCCTCCCCACTAACAAGCGCTCTGGAAATAAACACAAATCTTCCTCTGGCTTCTTGCATGTCTTCTCCGAATGAGCGGGTTCTGTTTAAGTCACATACGACCCGTTCAACACACCCCTGCGAAGGCCAAGGCTGTAATCACGTGGATGTCAGAAAGCTGAAGGAAGCCAAAATGGCCCACATCTGGTCTTGCTTGGAAACCTGACAGAGCTACTGATTTCTGAAGATCGATTTTTGTGCTGAAGGAACTTGTAGAAAAGGGTAAGAACTGAGTTTAGCCTGCTTATTTATTGTCGCGGCCAACAGAGCATACCCTGGAAGTATTCTGGAAAATAATGTCCAGGCCAATGTATTTATAGTAAAGTAAAGCAATGCTTTATTATTATGATTATTTCCTTGGTTACAGTGTTGATGCTGAAAATTTAAGGAAAATAAAGCCCTTGTTATCATGCTTGTGAAAGATTTTAAGCTAACAAAAAGTTCAGTCTTGATTCCAGGGCAGTTAATTAAGGTTGACCAAGTCAGGCAGAAGTAAATTAACTTGGCTGATCAATTATTTATATGAAGCAGAATAAATGCCCTTAAAGAACTTGGTCTGTTCATGAAAGATGTGTAAATTAAACTAAACATAGTTTTGTAAAATATATCTCTACTTCTATGGGGAGAAGAGAAGAGAAGTTAATGGTGAAATCACTTGTAGGAAAATGATGACAGTGATGACACGGTCCTCCCCCAGCCCAAAGCAAAGATCATTTTCTCTTTGTTCATCCAGTACCAGGAAAGAAGGAAATGGGAGGTATTTTGAAGAGATAACAGAAGCTCTTGGAGGGGTGCGGAGAGGTGGAGGGGGGTAAAAGGAAAGAAGAAAGGAAGGGAGGGACAGAGAAGGGGAAGAAGGGTGAGAGGGAAGGACAGAGGGATGAAAAGGAGGGAAGGAGGAAGACAGCAACTCTAAGAATGGGGTGATCATGTGAATTTCTATATTCTGGAATTAGTGAGCAAGAGGCATGCTTACTTCATCATCAGTTAGGCTCTGTGCAGAGTTTACAGACAGGACAAAAATAAAGGTGGGAGTCAGGCTAGCTCTAGTTCCAAAGAAGGACTCATGTCACATCATGATGATTCAAAGTCCACATTGATCACGTTCATGTGATTCAGGAAAGAAGAAAAACTTGTGTGTATTAAGATATAAAGCATACATTTACTTCTGGGTTTCATCAGATAAATGAACGGTTTCCCTTTAAATGTGCAAAAGGTCGACCTGGCAACATAATACACATAAAGGAGTTCAAAGGAACACAGTGCAGCTAAGGGGATTCCTCCCTGCCGGCAGGCAAACAGCAGGGTGGCCCAGGACACAAACCCAGTGCCTTGCTCTCCATCTTCTCTTAGGAGTTCCTCCCATTCAAAATAGGGATTCAAGAACAGAAAGCATCCCCAAAGTAAGTCCGGCTTTGACTATGGAGACTTCGCATTTCCTAGCACGTGGCACACGCTTTGCAAGTGCTCACCCTTCACCTGGCAAGATGCACTAGGTGGCAGAGACCAGAGGAAGGGCTGCTAGAGGGATTACAAGTGAAACTGAGGGGTTAAGGGAGCAGGTGAAGACAGGGCAGGATGGAAGGGCCCCAAGATGCAGAATCATTGCCACGGGGTGGAGATTTCACAGCATACTCTCAAGGAGGAGGAAGGGGAGAGAGAAGAAAGCAACAAGAAAAACAAAGTAACACCAGAAGAGTGTTTTCACATCTGAGATCACTCCCACAAGTTGTGATCAGAAACCACTGTCTGCCTATCCACCGCCCCGGATGGCAGGGGTCCCCTTCCATGGAAAGACCATCCAAGGGCTTTAGGAAGAGAAGCCGGTGTGCTGAGTTACAAAAGCACCATCTTCCAATACCAAATTTTCATAATTATAACAGAAAGGCGTAAATTTTCTAATGCGTGGCAGTTCAAAAAGTAATCAAGGGAATGAGCCGGAGGGCTATTTTAATGTATGCAAAGCTAGTGACCCACAGTAAATGGGAGGTAAGCTACAATGAATGCAAAGTAATGCACACAGACTGAAGTCCTGGTCTGATGAGGGACGGCTAAAATTAACACCCAATTAATTTCCGAATTGACAAACAAATGAAACCCATAAATCTACTTTCTCATTAATTTTCTTGTGGTATAATTTAAAGCAGTAATATGAGGGCAAAAACTGAGCATTATCCATCATAAATATCAAAAAGATAGCACTGTAACACCATAAATTATGCATATTACCTGTTGTTAAAAATGATTTATGCATTATCAACTTTATCGTGCACTGCAGATATCTAGATCTATCTTTAAAAATCTGGAATTCCATTTAGCACTTAGGAAGAAAAAGTTAAGAAGCAATGAAATAGTCAAAAATATATTTGTTTGTTTATAAAGGCTACTTACATAGCCATATGGGAGAGAAGGGCAAAATTGGAATTTTCCCAAATCTGAGGTCAGCAGAGGTTGAGGATATCATGGAAGTGTCGGGGTGGGCCTCTCAGTAGAGAGAGAACCAGGTCTCGGAGCACCCGTCCTGGAAAGCCGTGGCACATGTGTCCTCAGGGAACCACTCCTGCAGGAAATGCAGGGCTTGGGGCAGGAAAGGAAGGGGTAGAGGCGAGGACATCCTGGATACACCTCAGACAGCCTGAGGGGGAGAACCTACAGCTTTGGGTGCTCCATGAAGCAGAGTCCTCAGTTGGGGAGAAGTCTGGGAGGACAATTAGGTTCCTTGTTAATAATGTCATATGGTCTCTTACCTTTATAGTTCAAAGGAAGAGAAAAAAGAACTAAGAACTAGTTTGTGTTTATCAATCAACCTAGAAGTACCCTCTGTTTATGAAGTAAATGGACAAAGAGGTATTCAGAGTAAAATGATTTCCTTCCTGGCCTAAGTCCATTTCTTTAGTAACAATTAAAAAAAGCCACCCCCCCCCCCAAAAACAAAACAAAACAAAAAAACCTTTATTTTGAACTTTACTTTTAGGCACACCTTGCACATACAGTAATATGTTTCCAGACCTCCCGTGGATGCCTGAAATTGCAGATAGTACTGAATCCTACAAACACTATGTTTTTGCTTGTTTGTTTTTAGAGAGAGAGAAAGAGCACAAGCAGAGGGAGCTAAAGGCAGAGGGAGAGGCAGGTTCCCTGCTGAGCAAGGAGCCAGATGTGGAAATAGATCCCAGGACCCCGGGATCATGACCTGAGCCTTAGCCGAAGGTAGACGCTTAACCGACGGAGCCACCCGGTGCCCCACTATGTTCTTTTCCATACATACATACATACATACCGATGATACAACTTAACTCATAAATTAGGCACACCGAAATTAACAGTAACAATGATAAACTAGAATAATTATTATAATCTAGTGTAAGGGAAGTTATGTGACAGTGATCTCTAGCCCTCTCTCACAATGTCTTATTGTAGTAGTCACCTTTCTGCTTTGTGAGATGATGTGAGATGACAAAATGTCTTACTGATGGGCTTAAGTGAGGTGAACCACATAGGCCTTCTGACAATACCTTGGAAGGAGGATCATCTGCTTCCCAACTCACGGGTAACTGAATCCACAAAGCAAAACCATGGCTATAGGGGGACTGCTGTAGTAGGAACTTAGTACCTAACTGCTGCATTTTTAGCTAAATGATTAAATGACAGAAATGTCCCAGCCCAAGGTCTCAATCAAATGAGATCAAGGGCTTCTGCTGCCCACCACCTTGATGGCCCTACTTTTAAAATACTCTATGTCCTGTACTTCGCTTGGAAGGACTAATCATTTTGGATTTCTGAAACGGAGAAACTAACGTATGCTATTAAATCGTTTAACGCCATAAGGGAAGTAGGACTGTCCCAATCACTGAAAATGTAAAGATAATCAATCAGTGAAAAACCCTACCAAAATCCACGGTCCACAGTTAATATTCAGTTCAGCTGGAATGGAAAAAGGTACCGAGCCGGATGTTTAATTTTCCCTGTAACACATGACTCACAACAGTTAGAGGAACAGGGTGGTAATAAAATAATGTTCCTAATAAAAACATGATTTCCCTTCTCTACCAGGCTTTCATTGTAAAGACAAGAGATTTTACATTTCCAGAGAGAAAGAAGTCCCGAATTCCAACACCAAAGGCAGCAAAGGCTGTTTGGAGGAAAAGTGCGCGCCTCGCGCTAACAGCATGCCTTCAAACTTCCATGGTCTTCGGAGGTCATCGGTAGGCACAGGTAAAAACACCCACCCCCTTAAAAGTTACAAATGTCTGTATTTTCAGAATTTCGGCTACCGTTGGTCTTGTTTCCCTTCCCTCCCCGCAGACAAGAGTTTAAGCGCCGTAATCATAGCAACTGTGGGCAAACTATGGAACTTGGAAGGAAGCTGCTCTAGGAAACAGAAGTACAGAGGAGAATGCATAGCCACTCCCTGGCATAGTCATCCAGACGAGCTCAAATAATGAAAGAGAGACCAAAAAGGAGCTTGCCAATCCTGGGCCAGGCTGTTTGCTTTGCTACACGGAAGCCTCTGCAGCTCCGGGTGTGACTGGGCCACGGGTTCTAGGGAGCTGAATTAAAATGCATTTTTTACAGAACACAACAGAGTTTAAGTTGGAGAATTAACAAGGCCTGCCAAACCTGAATCATTTGAACATTCAAACAACTGAACTGTCACACAGAGCCGGGTAGAATAAAGTGACAGACAACCAGGTCAGAATATTTTTTTTTCCATTTCCATATATTATAGAGTTTCATATATATGGGGCCAGGTTCCTAACATCAATTAGTGGCTGCCGTGCATGATGACACACTTCACGAACCCCCGGCTTTTGCCTCCAGCCTCTCACCGCTCTAGTGGCCGACGCGAACAATATGTTCAGAGCATCATGGCAGCTCAGTGAATGCAGGCTATCAGAAGTCTGCGCTGGCATGTCTCCATTGTGTCCAAGGGACAATTATTTAATTTTATCCTTCAAAAACTTCAGTATGCATACATGTATTCCCCCGACCCCACCCCATCGAAAGTTGCCCTTACAGACAGATTAACCGGCTTTTCTCTTGATATAAAAGACCACAATTTGTTGAAGGTCATGACCCCCGCTTCTCCCCTCACCCCAGTCTGTATTTTATCCTTGTAATTTACAGCAAATGCTAGCAGGCCCTGCCCAGTATTGAAACACAACACAAAATCAGAAACAGCAACAAACAATAATTAAAAGAAAACAAAAAACAAAGATGATGTAAGCTGTTTTCTCTGTTGTTTGCAAAACATGACAAAGGACAGGCTAATGTTTGGTCTTATCTACTGTGACTCCCCGTGACCAAGGGACAAGAGTCACACACATCAAACTGAACAAAGAGACACAATGTCTCCTTTCCTTAACTAGAAAGGATACAATGCATAAAACTCATTTTAAAATGAGACAGGTGAGAATAACAGGTAAGAATTAAAACACGAGCTTATAAAAGTGTATCACGTATATTAACTATATGGTCTCTTCCCACTTAGGATGTCTCCGTATATCTCACAGAGAATCGATTCACAATACATTAAACTCAAAGTTAATCTTCCCTTTTCAAACTTGAGCGAGTACCCCCATCACACAGAATCATTGGGAGCCCACACAACAACACAGACTACACATATACAATAACATAAAATCCAAGGGTCATACCTTTTGAAGGTGACTGCCTTGTTCATAGCACTAGACTTTTTCTCCTACACCTTCTAAGTCCTTGTTTGCTCCACAAAGAGTTTTCTAGCCATCTGATGTTCTATTGCTAAGCTAGTGGCCTTTCAGGAGAGCTCTCTCCCTTCTGAAAAAAGCAAACAACTGCATAGATATCATTACACTAAGGAAATCTCTTAGAAAAACCAAACAACTTGCTAATCTCTCCAGCCCCTTCATCCAAGCAAAAGATAAGAAAAGCAAACCTAAGTCTGTTTCAACCACATTCCAGGGACAAGTTCCCCTTTTTCTTTCTTTATCAAAATTCTAGTATTTAAGTTTTTTTTTTTTTAATGTGTGTGTGTTTTTTAAACAGACCTTGCAGGATAAACTGCTGCTCCCACCCCGCAAACAAAGCAATATTTGTTTAATAGCGATTGCTGCCATGGGTACAGTAAACAAGGGGCCCAGCATTTGTGTTTATGAACAAACACATCATCTTACAAGAGCAATTTAACATTAACCAGGTGGAATAATCAACAGATTTCATAGGTGACACCAGGGGCAGGACTAGTGTAAACAGGGGTAGGGAGGAGAAAGGGGCCACTCTTCGGGAATCAAGGTCGAGGTAAATGCATTACAGAGTAAACAGCTGCAAAGAAGGCAAGATAAACAAACAGTCATTCTTCTGACATTTAGAGAGGCAGAAAGGTTGTATGTAACACAGATCAGCTGCTGACCACCATGAAATCAAACCAGTTGGAGACCAGGCCTGCTTGTTTGCACAATGCCATGTTTGCTTATAAACAACAATTTGCTGTTACCAACCTCGCATTACTCATCATCATATAAGCCAGAGCAAATCAAGTGAAATCCGGTTAACTCTTTACTGACAATGTTACTTGGAAACAATAATAATAATAGTAATAATAATAAAGTGATGGCCCCCTTTAAGAAAGAAGAGGTCACCCCCAGATGAAGCAAACAGCTCAGTCAATGCCTCTTTACTTCCTGCTTTGTAGATAAAAATAAAGCATCCACATGGTTTAAACTACTAAGGATTGGATTTGGTCACAGCTTTAAAAGACTGGAATGTTTTCATGCTTGAGTAACTCTACATTCATTTCCTGGGCTCTTCTTCTTTTATCAATGAAATATATGGGTCAAACATCGACTGGGATCTTAAATGTTTTTCCTAGAGGGAGAGTTCTCATGTTCCTCCTCAAGCCGTTTCTTGTTCCAAGATACCTTTAAGCACACTGGGTCCACACACAGATAGATGTGTTTCTCAAGGATGCTGCAAAAATCCAACTATCCAGGTATGATTTTTGCCCTTAAAAAACAAGATATAAATAAATTAATCAGCTGATGTTACACAGAGCCGCTCAGGAGTTCAGTGTGTTGGCTTATCAAAGAAATCTGAGGTCTTCGAAGAGGGAATAGTCAATGTCTCCACTAACAGAAGTGTTATAAAGAAATGTTTCATCTTCAAAAATTCGCTTCATGTGTAAGAACAGGTAAAACAGCTTGCTGTATATTATAAGGAAGCTACCATGCTTTATCGGAGATACTATATTTAGGTGTACAACTGACAATTAAAGCATTTTTTTAATCCATTTCACAGATTGTTTAACATTACTAAACTATTTAATTGTGGTACGTGCAAATGACATCTCTCTGTTACTTAATATTTAATAAACAAAACATGGTGGAAACCTGTTTGGTAATTTATATCTTACATTTATTTTCAGTTAATTAATTTTTTAAAATTCTGTATTTAGTCCAAAGTACAGTAAAACACTTCTGGAGAACCAAAGCAAAATCTGAAAATGAGAAAATGAAATAAACACACACACACACACACACACACACACACAAAACCACAACTAAAGATACATCGCAGACGACTGTGGCGATTACTTCAGTAACCTTCAGATTACTGGAATTTCCATCTCTGTCTAACAAATCTAACAAAATGTCAGGGGTCCCCTCTTGCACCCCTGATGCCCATCCCAATTCCACTACAAACTTCTTAACCTTCTCTAGCTGCTCTTGCTCCTGCCTCCTCTCCTTCTACAGTCTAATCTTTGTTCTGCCACCCGAATGTCACAGTCAAAAAGTAACGAGAGCCTTTTCTTTTGTGTTTTTGTTTTGCTGTGCTGTGGTTTGTTTCCCAAGTCCCTCTGTGCCCACAGTCTCCTTTCCCCAAACCAACACGGCCCCTAAAACCTCAACAAAGATTGGAGAAGAAATGTCCAATGAGTGCTCCGTGCCCCAGCAGGAGAAATTTTCTCAGGCTCATGGATCTGTAAGCACTGTAGGGACATGAGGAAGGGACCCTGGGACCTCTCTCTTTCATGCCCTAGAAAGCCCTCTGGGCCTGGAGCTGTTCCACTGGCGTGGAAAAGACAACCCAGCCTTGCTCCTCCCGGAATGATGATGCAGACGCTGCTGCCAGAAGGGCTAACACTGAGGCTCTTCCTCCAATGCTCTGGGAACCCAACGCTCTCAAATTCCACACGGCCGGCCAAGATGAGCAGGAGACAAAGAGAAGCAAAGTGCCTTATCTGACGCTCCAGGGAAACTCCAGAGAGAAAGAAATGAAGTAAAAGCAGAATGCTGGGCCCCGCCGTCCTTACTCCCCATCTTCCTTACCCATTATCGGCCCTTCCAGTCTTTTCCGGGAGTTCTCCTGACTTTCTTTTGTATTTTCTCTTCCTAGGGACTAGATGAACTAGAGTGCCAGTGAAGGCTCATAAAGAGACTTTACAATTCTAAAAGGTAATCCAAAGAGCTGAAACCATTTCCCTCGATCAAGGCCAATCATAAATAAGCCTCGGAGTTTTGAAAGTCAAGCTAAACCTAAGCACATGACACTTATCCCAAGTGAGGACATGTTTATATTAAAAAAAAATGGTTCTAATGATTCTTAACAAGAACAGGATAAATAATGTGCCTTTTACTTCTGCCTCAGTTGAGGTGGCAAAAGCCGAATCCACCTTCAATTTCATGTGCTTGGGCCCAGGTTACTTATGCTGTTCCCCAAAGACCCCATGTTATAAGCCTTATTCGCAAAATAAAATAATTATAAATGAATAAAATAAAATCATTATGAAAGAACTCATGTACTAAGAAGTCTTTTAAATAACAGGTTTGATCAACTCTTCCAAAAACTGAAAACAGTCCCAAGGAAGCTCTGGGTGGACCCAAGTGTGGCAAGGGACTGATTTGTTCTTGCCACGCATCTTCCCTGGGATGAAAATCTCACAAGCTCGGAGATTCTCAGAGTGGTCATGGCACCTGAGTGCACACTCGAGCCAGCTTCCAAGGCTCAAACATTCATTTTGACTTTCATGTTCATGATTTCTGCCATCTCCCTCTATACCTCTACCAATGCTATTTTTAAAATGTATTCACTTTTGACAAACATATAAATCTACTGCAGAGGAAACTTTGTATCATTTCGTCAAATGGAAAGCCAGTGTGTATCCATTTATAGAAGAGAAAGACTTTATAATAAATGTAATACAACCCAACCAATGTTATTAAATTCTAGCTAGATCCTGCTGTCCACAAAGGCTCTGAGCAGGAGCCATGTTCTTTCTTTGTTAAATAATGAGCTTACAACTGGAAGAGAGAGATTAAAGACATACTAGTACCAAATGGAAACTTTCTCCTTGGCTTTATCGGAAGGATTAAAACCGACTGAAAATGGAATTGCTTCAACATCAAATCGCAATAATGAGAACTGGTGAATGATTTATGAACCACCTAAAAATCCTCTTCCAACACACCAGTGAGTGGTACGAGCTTCCGTCCTAGGGAACTGGGCACGAGGAGATTTTGAGAGACCTCTCTGAGGACTAGGTTGTATCCCTGACTCCAGAGCATGGTCTTCCTAACGATGACAGCCTACTGTGTACACACATGCTGATAGAGAAATAAATAATCAACGGGCTAGATTCTCTATTCTTGGCCCCCAAAGCAAGAGGGCTCCTGTGCCATGGGTTTTAAGCCCGCAGAAGACAGCAGAAAAATCAGACTGGCAGCTCCAACATCAGCCTCCCTCCCAGGCCTGCCTTTGCCCACACCATCGAGGACCAGCTCCACGGCCGCTTACATACAGCTGCCTTTCTACAACATAAGTTCAGAGTTTACTCGGTTACCAACGAGCTACTATAGGATAAATACTAGAAGCATATCATTCAAATGCTTTATTGGTCAAAAAGATAGATGCTTTTATTAGTCCAACCTTTTTTGTAATGGAGTGCCACTGATGACCCAGCATTAGCCTCATTCCCTGCTATTAATCACACTTCTAAGAGCTCATTTTGCCTTAAAATCTTAAGAAATTGCTATAATTTAAAGACATGGTGTCTACATAATGGGAAATGCCTCATAATTGTATCATTTCACAAAATACAGTATTTTTTATGGGAACAATGACCAT
Organism: Taxidea taxus jeffersonii; assembly: GCA_003697995.1. Lineage (NCBI taxonomy): Eukaryota > Metazoa > Chordata > Mammalia > Carnivora > Mustelidae > Taxidea > Taxidea taxus. The sequence continues at coordinate 15,531 of RCUC01170039.1, forward strand.
GATGCTAAAGTATTACAAAATGGGAATCATTTATATATATAAAAGAAAAGTGAGATGTAAGCTGTCTTTTGTATTTGTGGCTTCCCACATCTGTACACTTTAATCATTACCTTTGGGAGGCTGATCAATCCAAAAGCACAGGCATATACAGCGTTTACAGAGTTAAAAGCAAAATAACATCCCCAAACAAATGAAAAATATCAATGAAAGGGAGAAAACCTAATGTACAAAGATAGAAGAGATGTGAAAACACATCGTGTGCTTTAAGGACATTTCATCAGTGGTATATTCCTTATTCATCATCTATAATTCCTGGGCCTTGTCTGTCCACGCCAAGAGAACTAAAGCAAGCTCTTCAAATAAGTGACTTCAAGACAAACTACAGGTATCTGCCAATTTACTTTCAGTATTATTTCAATAATATAATGATGCCCTTAGCTTGCAAGTCCTCATCTCATTAAACCACCCTTCATGAACATTAAGCACAGCCGAATACTATAAAGGAAAGCGTATTCAGAAGAGTGTTTCAAAATACAGAGCTAAAATAAAACTTTTAAAAAGTGCCCCTTCAGTTTTTACTACTACACAATTAGAACACAACATACGCAAATCTTCAGATCTTGCATACACACAAAAATGGTGACATTATGTTACACGATGAACGAAGGGTAGGCTCCAGTCAGGCACAAAGATTATGAATAGGTTTGGTGTGAATGGCTGCGGAGAACTGCCTTGAGAGAAGAATGCGGGGATCATCCTACAGTTAGCAAGGGACGACTCAAACTGTGAAACGACCAGAGGCTGGAGACCAAGGTTAGGTGGGACTGGGTATCAGCCGGCTCAGTGATTAAGTCATCGGAACTCTGAGTGAGAGGCCTCTTCCAGCAGAGACATGCTCCCCCATGTGGTGTCAGATGGTCACGGTAAGCACCTCGTCCTTGGACCCCCAATCTGAGTTGTGAAAAGGCCAACTTCTGTACCTATTTCTCAAGAGCTAGAGGGAAGTGCTGACCCAGAGAGGATATTTAGGAAAAAGCTGTCACAGACATGGCCAGGGAGAAGGATAGATTCTGGAGTGCCCAGAACAGGTAGAGTGGGCACTAACAGCAAGTTGTTGATGGCAACCTCCCTTCCCACACTGGGAGTGGGGGGCATTGGATGGCTATAGAGTTGACGGTGGGACTATCCGGTGTCTGGTGACCTCAGACTCTCCAAAGGACTCATTCATCAACTAAAGACCCAAGGAAACTTTCAAAAGGTGCTGCTACTCCTTGGCATCTCTGTGGTCAATGTGAGTGGTGGGGGAACTGGACATCTTTAGGACAGAACCACGGTCGGTACAAAGGTATGAGATTTCTAATGGAGACAATAGGGCCCGTTAGCAGTATGGATACCTGAGTTAAGATTCGCACAGCCCATGGATAACCAACTGATGGATGGGACCAGTGTATTTACTGAAGAGAACTTTCCTTAGGAGACCAGTCCAGGTGCGTGCACTCCGTCTCAAAGCAAGGCTTTCCAGAGAGAACCACGTATGCTTCCAACAGATAAGAAGTTATCACCTTTTACGCTGCAGCTGTGGAACAGACTGACCTCAGCTACACAAAGCATGGTGCTATGGAGAGGAGCGTGGGTGTCACCAGGGAGCCTGTTACAAATCCAAATTCTCAGACCCATCTCATTTGTGACAATCTATATTTTGATCACACCCCCTCCAGGTGAGTCACGAGCACATTAAAGTTTGAGAAGCCACCAGACCAGACATACTTGAACGT
>RCUC01170040.1:0-17316 GCA_003697995.1 Taxidea taxus jeffersonii
GTGTGTGTTGTGTGTGTATGGTACATATATAAAGATTTTGGCTGACTTACTACGTTAAGATGGTAAATGATTTTTCAGTTCTTCATATAAAACTCTAAAGAAGTAAATTTCCCATTTATTTAATTAATGTACCCTAAATACTAAGCATGTGGTATTCCCACCCCATAGGTCAAGAGCACCACACCTCAAATGCTCCATAAAGAACCAGTGGCTCTTGGCCTCTGTAGGGTAAGGACAAAGAAGATAGCACTCCAAGATCCCAGCAGCTCTCTCAATAGAACCGTAAGTACCCGAGAACACGACATGAATGACGCACACGCACACATGGATACTGTCCTACCACCTGAGGATATGTTTTGCTAACTACCTCAGTGGTTAGAATTCCACCATTTGCACTCATTTATGTGCACGACCTTCCACACAACATACATCCTAAATTCTAGCTGATGGGGTACCCAAGGTGCAGGCACAGAAGGTTCTGGATGACCAGGGACAGAGACCACATCATGTAGATGAAGTGCTGATCATGAGACCTGAGCATGTCTGCTAGCTTCCTTTTCTTTCTGTCATAGCTTTCCCCGAGCAGGTTCCACTACCTTCTAACAGACTAACAATGTAACGATTCTTCATATTTTAAAAACTTCTTAGCAAGAAAAAAATGAAACATCCTCAGAGCCTGTCAAAGGCTATAGCCCTCATACAAAAAGGGATTTCCTTTCCTTCCCCAATATGCTTTCCAAGAAAATGGTTTGAGAAAAGGCTCGCCTGCCTCCTCCTCATCCCCCAAAGATTTCTAATTTTTTTTTTTCCAGAAAGGCCTGAAGACGCAGCATTCTTTTTCACCTTTCTGCAAGGGCACCACAACTATGTACTGAGTAGATGAACCCAAGACCAAAATGGACCAAAACCCACCCATTATCATTTAACAAAAATAAATCCTATTTCCTGATTCCAGGAGGGGCTGGAAAAACAGTGCTATCTTCAAGCGGGTGCTATTTACTTATCCGAATTTCCCTCAACACTTGGGCCACACAACACCATTTTTTGGGTCACCTTTGCCATTTGGAAATATTTAATCCGTCACTCACAGGTACCCCCTGACATGACTATGGAGAACGTAAGGAGAATGAGTATGTCCCAATTTACATGCATTTGGGGGCACCACCAATAAGAACTAATGTAAAACGTTAAGAGGCCTTAGCCCCATACCAGCTGCCGTATGTACACAAGACACATAGGTCAGTGGCCCACACCCCAAAGTTCCTCCAGGTAGCAGGAGGCCACTTCTTACACTTAAGCCTGTGCTGTCGATGCTATGCCTGCTGCATACCCACTGCTGCCCGTTTGTTTCTACTGTTTGCTTCCACGCCCTCTTCCATCCCCTATTCCTTTTATCCACCATCCTTCCTCTTGTGTGGTTCTTCACCAGTCTCAGTAAGCCCGTTTATTAGTATGACTTTTTAACTCAAGCATAGGGAACCATTTCTCCAATTCATGTTATCCCAAATGGTTCAGCTTCAGGCTGCCACAGTGGGGCCTGGGAAGAGGTGCGCTCAAGCTCATCCTTAACAACTGCTCCCCAAGACAGGGGGCGGGGGCGGGGGAGTAGCTTCCAAGACCCTGGGCTCCCAACGGCTTGAGCACTAGTCTCGGAGGGCCACCACCCTGCGCGGGATGCTGCTGACCCGCGGCCAGCCCGCAGTCCCCCCGCATCCCGCGCAGCCCGGCGGCCACGGTACCTGCTGCTGCTGCTGCACGTGCACGAGCTCGGCGGCCCCCGCGTCCGCGGCCGGCGTCTCCCCGTTGGACCGTCCTTCGCGAAGACTCGCGCACTGGAGCAAGTGGTTGCCGCCGCTCGACCCGTTCTGGATGGCTGAACCGTTACTTTTTGTCTCAGTCCCAGATTCTTGCATCATGACTCAAAAACCTGATAGAGGGATTTTCAGGAGGAGCAGGGGAGAGAGAAAAAAGCAGCTGTTAAAACAGTTGTTGGACAGAAGGAGAAGGGCCCTGCCTTCTGTGTTGCCAGACTCTGTAAACAGTTGTCCTTTTCTTTCACGCACTTTTGGCCCTGGGTCGTGGGCTAGTCCCTTAGTGTCTGAGGACAGAGGGGTCGGGCCAGCTTCAAGAGATCGTAGTGGTCCTTTCAACAAGCTGTTTCCCCTTGGGGGAAAAAAAAACTTTCTGGGGAACTCAGATATTTATGGTTAAATATCTGTGACTATCTGGATGTTTTTCTCAGAAAACGAGTAAGTTGTTGTGTGTGACAAATTAGGTGTAACATTAAATTTTAGTGTGTGCGGGCTCTGCGTTGGGGTTGTACACTCCGAGAGAGAAAGTCTCTAGCCCTAGTCTATCAAGACAGGACATACACCACCGGGAAGGCCCTTGAGATCATCCGAGTCGAACACCCTCACAGTCAAAAAGGCAAGAGCATTTAAAGATTCGTACTCCCCAGAATCATTCCAGTACTGGGAAGTCTTCAAAATTGGCCATTTCGATGAGATCAGCCACATTTAAAGAGGGAAAAAAAAAAAAAATCCCACTTTTCAGGAGCTGAAAAAATTCAGACTCTGATCTTTGTCCTATGGTTAAAACTGTCCTAAGAAATCCTATTCAAAATTAGGGGATTTTCTCATGCTGAATTACTAACCTCTAGTTTGGTTTAAGGCCTGAAAGGTCTGGGACATCTTATATTTATTTTGGAGAAAAATCTGGCCTTAGGCAGACCAAAGAAAAGGTCTGAATGCAAAAGTATGAAGTGTCTAATAAAAAACATATATGTGTGTGTGTGTAAATGCAAGATGAGCAGCTGGAGGATGTCACCTACATACGTGTAAATATATTTCATATTCTGCCCAGCTACTTTCTAGGTACAAAACCATTATCCACAATTCAGCTCTCAGTAAATGCATCTGATTATGAAAAAAAGTAGATCATATTTACTAATACCAAGTGTTACCAGTGCTGTGCCAAGCCCACCAGCAGGTGATTTACGTATATTCCCCAGTTTAGTGCTGAATGCCACTGGTATCTCCAGAATGCAGATGAGAAAACAAGGCCCCCACAAGGACCATCTTAATTTGCCCAGCTTAAATCATTAGTAGTGGTGCAATCAGGATTTGAACAAGTTCAGCCGGATGTCAATGTCCTTAACCATGTGTTTTCTTACAGCTGAGGTGTAGTAGGGAGCAAACAATGTAATGGCAGGGTCATACTCTAAATTCACAGACGAGGACCTTGAACAGGAAAAGCAATAATCACTAAAGGACCTGACAGTTCCAGTATCAAAGCTGAGAAATGTTTGAATATTAAAACTTTAACGTGAAACACTGATCTCAGATCAAAGGGCTGAAAACTTGTAACAAATACTCGTGCATCGTGGAAAGACATGTGCAATCTGCATTACGCTCCCCCCCCCCGCCCGCCACCATGCAATATGTGACAACAGGAAAATTGAAACACTTGAGACATCTTTAGAGGAGGTTGCCCTCTTGCTAGAAGTTGGTTCAAGTCCCTTTTCTACCGACTTCCACAAAAGCCTAATGGAAAATTAAAAGCAGAAAAATTCACATCTTTCTTCCTTTCCTTTCAGTGCCCTGTATGATCCAACTTGAGCACAAACTTTATAAACCCAGAAGACTTATGTTTAAAGTTAATCCAATTCTGAAGGGGATTAAGAATGGCATTTTTGTTGTTGTTGACAGGTGGAAAACAAACTCAGAAGCGACAGCTGATTCACTCTTTTTTCTTGAAATCAGACTTTCCAGTAATTAGAATTCTATAAAAACTGCCTTTATATCCTTACTGTCTACTGAGTATAAAACCTATCAAAAATACAACTAAAACTTCCTCTAAGGTAGAAGAACCATGCGATACAAGTACCTTGCTTGTTGCCAAAAAGGAATTAATTTGTGAAATTGAGGGGGCTTTTTCCCCAATGTTTCTGTTTCACAAACCTGCCCATTTGCATAGAAATGAAGGAAAGGGCAGTGTTTAGGTATTTGAGGGACAGAATGGTTGTCCTAGCATAGTTAACAAGGAAACGCACTCAATGCTTAGGGATGCCACAAGCATACCTAAAGAGAAAACAAAAAAATTTTTTCTAACTTTCTGGAAAGCCTACTCATATCAGCGAACGGACCCCCAAAAGATAAAAACATGGCTTGCACATGAGATCTTCACCTGTCCTCAGAAGGGGGCCTAGTTAGCCACATAGCCTGTCCTCGGAGCTATAGGAAAGAATGCTGCTTTTCACAGCCTGTGACCATCGGGATGCCTGACCTCAGAACAGGTGTCTAATAGGAGACAGGCCCTGCTTCTGTTTCCTGGGTTTGACATCGTGGTGCTGGGTGCAGTAGGAAGGATCTCCAATCCACAATTCGATAAGGTTTTGCTCTACGCAGTTCCAAGAAGACTGCCAAGTCCTCCAGGAGAAGTTCTGTAGGCATCTCGCCAAGCAGCTTGGCTTGCGAATCGGGTCTGTGAGAGTGCAGGCATTGGGACCGAAATTGCATAAAGGGATTATTTTGGTCTGAGGATGTCCTTAATTAGTCAAGTGCTAACAGTAGTATGTAGGTTGCAAGATTTAAAATTTCCCATAATCTCCCACACCAATCAGGAGAAAACAGCTTTTTGAAAAGCACATGTGAAAAATTAGGAGTGTCGATGTCTAAGAACATTTCTAACAATATCTGGGCTGGCAATATTTCTTTCTATGGAATGTTCCAAGTCATTTAATAAGGCTTTATGTCTGTACAACACTTCACAAACTACAAGGCTCTCTGAGGTACTTTTCAAACTCATTACAAGTCCATCAAAGAGAAGAGGCAGGTGAAATTTATCCCATTTTACAGATAAGAAAACCAAAGCTCCGTAGGTTAAGGAATAGATACAGCAATAACTCTTGCCTGTTTCAGACATGAACCTGTCCATTCTATGAATGACAGAGAACTTCCCATTTGCAAAGTCCCGGGCAAGGTGGTCCATTAGTAAATGAATGAAAAGAAAACTAAGTAATTCCAGGAAAGACAGTACCAAGGTGGCAGGTAGACAAATAAAAGCATCTAAAATACGAAGATAAAAGTGTCTGCATTCTTTAGTAAACACCTCTATTTGTCTTTTTCTATTGAGTTTTACAACTTGAGAATTATCTGAGAGCAGGTCAGTGTATTCGAGAGGCATGTGCATTTTCTGACATCGAACACTGTACCTTCTTTTCTTAGTGGGAGCTTGTCATAGACACTCAGTTTGTATAACCTCCACTTCCCTCTGGGACTCCTTATAACCAATGAACTGCTCTGCTCCACGGCAAATCGAGAGCAAGAAACGATACGCCATCAGCCCGAGCGTGTGGATATGAAGGCATGGCTCCTGGAGGACGCAGCCAGCCCTCCCCACTAACAAGCGCTCTGGAAATAAACACAAATCTTCCTCTGGCTTCTTGCATGTCTTCTCCGAATGAGCGGGTTCTGTTTAAGTCACATACGACCCGTTCAACACACCCCTGCGAAGGCCAAGGCTGTAATCACGTGGATGTCAGAAAGCTGAAGGAAGCCAAAATGGCCCACATCTGGTCTTGCTTGGAAACCTGACAGAGCTACTGATTTCTGAAGATCGATTTTTGTGCTGAAGGAACTTGTAGAAAAGGGTAAGAACTGAGTTTAGCCTGCTTATTTATTGTCGCGGCCAACAGAGCATACCCTGGAAGTATTCTGGAAAATAATGTCCAGGCCAATGTATTTATAGTAAAGTAAAGCAATGCTTTATTATTATGATTATTTCCTTGGTTACAGTGTTGATGCTGAAAATTTAAGGAAAATAAAGCCCTTGTTATCATGCTTGTGAAAGATTTTAAGCTAACAAAAAGTTCAGTCTTGATTCCAGGGCAGTTAATTAAGGTTGACCAAGTCAGGCAGAAGTAAATTAACTTGGCTGATCAATTATTTATATGAAGCAGAATAAATGCCCTTAAAGAACTTGGTCTGTTCATGAAAGATGTGTAAATTAAACTAAACATAGTTTTGTAAAATATATCTCTACTTCTATGGGGAGAAGAGAAGAGAAGTTAATGGTGAAATCACTTGTAGGAAAATGATGACAGTGATGACACGGTCCTCCCCCAGCCCAAAGCAAAGATCATTTTCTCTTTGTTCATCCAGTACCAGGAAAGAAGGAAACGGGAGGTATTTTGAAGAGATAACAGAAGCTCTTGGAGGGGTGCGGAGAGGTGGAGGGGGGTAAAAGGAAAGAAGAAAGGGAGGGAGGGACAGAGAAGGGGAAGAAGGGTGAGAGGGAAGGACAGAGGGATGAAAAGGAGGGAAGGAGGAAGACAGCAACTCTAAGAATGGGGTGATCATGTGAATTTCTATATTCTGGAATTAGTGAGCAAGAGGCATGCTTACTTCATCATCAGTTAGGCTCTGTGCAGAGTTTACAGACAGGACAAAAATAAAGGTGGGAGTCAGGCTAGCTCTAGTTCCAAAGAAGGACTCATGTCACATCATGATGATTCAAAGTCCACATTGATCACGTTCATGTGATTCAGGAAAGAAGAAAAACTTGTGTGTATTAAGATATAAAGCATACATTTACTTCTGGGTTTCATCAGATAAATGAACGGTTTCCCTTTAAATGTGCAAAAGGTCGACCTGGCAACATAATACACATAAAGGAGTTCAAAGGAACACAGTGCAGCTAAGGGGATTCCTCCCTGCCGGCAGGCAAACAGCAGGGTGGCCCAGGACACAAACCCAGTGCCTTGCTCTCCATCTTCTCTTAGGAGTTCCTCCCATTCAAAATAGGGATTCAAGAACAGAAAGCATCCCCAAAGTAAGTCCGGCTTTGACTATGGAGACTTCGCATTTCCTAGCACGTGGCACACGCTTTGCAAGTGCTCACCCTTCACCTGGCAAGATGCACTAGGTGGCAGAGACCAGAGGAAGGGCTGCTAGAGGGATTACAAGTGAAACTGAGGGGTTAAGGGAGCAGGTGAAGACAGGGCAGGATGGAAGGGCCCCAAGATGCAGAATCATTGCCACGGGGTGGAGATTTCACAGCATACTCTCAAGGAGGAGGAAGGGGAGAGAGAAGAAAGCAACAAGAAAAACAAAGTAACACCAGAAGAGTGTTTTCACATCTGAGATCACTCCCACAAGTTGTGATCAGAAACCACTGTCTGCCTATCCACCGCCCCGGATGGCAGGGGTCCCCTTCCATGGAAAGACCATCCAAGGGCTTTAGGAAGAGAAGCCGGTGTGCTGAGTTACAAAAGCACCATCTTCCAATACCAAATTTTCATAATTATAACAGAAAGGCGTAAATTTTCTAATGCGTGGCAGTTCAAAAAGTAATCAAGGGAATGAGCCGGAGGGCTATTTTAATGTATGCAAAGCTAGTGACCCACAGTAAATGGGAGGTAAGCTACAATGAATGCAAAGTAATGCACACAGACTGAAGTCCTGGTCTGATGAGGGACGGCTAAAATTAACACCCAATTAATTTCCGAATTGACAAACAAATGAAACCCATAAATCTACTTTCTCATTAATTTTCTTGTGGTATAATTTAAAGCAGTAATATGAGGGCAAAAACTGAGCATTATCCATCATAAATATCAAAAAGATAGCACTGTAACACCATAAATTATGCATATTACCTGTTGTTAAAAATGATTTATGTATTATCAACTTTATCGTGCACTGCAGATATCTAGATCTATCTTTAAAAATCTGGAATTCCATTTAGCACTTAGGAAGAAAAAGTTAAGAAGCAATGAAATAGTCAAAAATATATTTGTTTGTTTATAAAGGCTACTTACATAGCCATATGGGAGAGAAGGGCAAAATTGGAATTTTCCCAAATCTGAGGTCAGCAGAGGTTGAGGATATCATGGAAGTGTCGGGGTGGGCCTCTCAGTAGAGAGAGAACCAGGTCTCGGAGCACCCGTCCTGGAAAGCCGTGGCACATGTGTCCTCAGGGAACCACTCCTGCAGGAAATGCAGGGCTTGGGGCAGGAAAGGAAGGGGTAGAGGCGAGGACATCCTGGATACACCTCAGACAGCCTGAGGGGGAGAACCTACAGCTTTGGGTGCTCCATGAAGCAGAGTCCTCAGTTGGGGAGAAGTCTGGGAGGACAATTAGGTTCCTTGTTAATAATGTCATATGGTCTCTTACCTTTATAGTTCAAAGGAAGAGAAAAAAGAACTAAGAACTAGTTTGTGTTTATCAATCAACCTAGAAGTACCCTCTGTTTATGAAGTAAATGGACAAAGAGGTATTCAGAGTAAAATGATTTCCTTCCTGGCCTAAGTCCATTTCTTTAGTAACAATTAAAAAAAGCCACCCCCCCCCCCAAAAACAAAACAAAACAAAAAAACCTTTATTTTGAACTTTACTTTTAGGCACACCTTGCACATACAGTAATATGTTTCCAGACCTCCCGTGGATGCCTGAAATTGCAGATAGTACTGAATCCTACAAACACTATGTTTTTGCTTGTTTGTTTTTAGAGAGAGAGAAAGAGCACAAGCAGAGGGAGCTAAAGGCAGAGGGAGAGGCAGGTTCCCTGCTGAGCAAGGAGCCAGATGTGGAAATAGATCCCAGGACCCCGGGATCATGACCTGAGCCTTAGCCGAAGGTAGACGCTTAACCGACGGAGCCACCCGGTGCCCCACTATGTTCTTTTCCATACATACATACATACATACCGATGATACAACTTAACTCAAAAATTAGGCACACCGAAATTAACAGTAACAATGATAAACTAGAATAATTATTATAATCTAGTGTAAGGGAAGTTATGTGACAGTGATCTCTAGCCCTCTCTCACAATGTCTTATTGTAGTAGTCACCTTTCTGCTTTGTGAGATGATGTGAGATGACAAAATGTCTTACTGATGGGCTTAAGTGAGGTGAACCACATAGGCCTTCTGACAATACCTTGGAAGGAGGATCTTCTGCTTCCCAACTCACGGGTAACTGAATCCACAAAGCAAAACCATGGCTATAGGGGGACTGCTGTAGTAGGAACTTAGTACCTAACTGCTGCATTTTTAGCTAAATGATTAAATGACAGAAATGTCCCAGCCCAAGGTCTCAATCAAATGAGATCAAGGGCTTCTGCTGCCCACCACCTTGATGGCCCTACTTTTAAAATACTCTATGTCCTGTACTTCGCTTGGAAGGGCTAATCATTTTGGATTTCTGAAACGGAGAAACTAACGTATGCTATTAAATCGTTTAACGCCATAAGGGAAGTAGGACTGTCCCAATCACTGAAAATGTAAAGATAATCAATCAGTGAAAAACCCTACCAAAATCCACGGTCCACAGTTAATATTCAGTTCAGCTGGAATGGAAAAAGGTACCGAGCCGGATGTTTAATTTTCCCTGTAACACATGACTCACAACAGTTAGAGGAACAGGGTGGTAATAAAATAATGTTCCTAATAAAAACATGATTTCCCTTCTCTACCAGGCTTTCATTGTAAAGACAAGAGATTTTACATTTCCAGAGAGAAAGAAGTCCCGAATTCCAACACCAAAGGCAGCAAAGGCTGTTTGGAGGAAAAGTGCGCGCCTCGCGCTAACAGCATGCCTTCAAACTTCCATGGTCTTCGGAGGTCATCGGTAGGCACAGGTAAAAACACCCACCCCCTTAAAAGTTACAAATGTCTGTATTTTCAGAATTTCGGCTACCGTTGGTCTTGTTTCCCTTCCCTCCCCGCAGACAAGAGTTTAAGCGCCGTAATCATAGCAACTGTGGGCAAACTATGGAACTTGGAAGGAAGCTGCTCTAGGAAACAGAAGTACAGAGGAGAATGCATAGCCACTCCCTGGCATAGTCATCCAGACGAGCTCAAATAATGAAAGAGAGACCAAAAAGGAGCTTGCCAATCCTGGGCCAGGCTGTTTGCTTTGCTACACGGAAGCCTCTGCAGCTCCGGGTGTGACTGGGCCACGGGTTCTAGGGAGCTGAATTAAAATGCATTTTTTACAGAACACAACAGAGTTTAAGTTGGAGAATTAACAAGGCCTGCCAAACCTGAATCATTTGAACATTCAAACAACTGAACTGTCACACAGAGCCGGGTAGAATAAAGTGACAGACAACCAGGTCAGAATATTTTTTTTTCCATTTCCATATATTATAGAGTTTCATATATATGGGGCCAGGTTCCTAACATCAATTAGTGGCTGCCGTGCATGATGACACACTTCACGAACCCCCGGCTTTTGCCTCCAGCCTCTCACCGCTCTAGTGGCCGACGCGAACAATATGTTCAGAGCATCATGGCAGCTCAGTGAATGCAGGCTATCAGAAGTCTGCGCTGGCATGTCTCCATTGTGTCCAAGGGACAATTATTTAATTTTATCCTTCAAAAACTTCAGTATGCATACATGTATTCCCCCGACCCCACCCCATCGAAAGTTGCCCTTACAGACAGATTAACCGGCTTTTCTCTTGATATAAAAGACCACAATTTGTTGAAGGTCATGACCCCCGCTTCTCCCCTCACCCCAGTCTGTATTTTATCCTTGTAATTTACAACAAATGCTAGCAGGCCCTGCCCAGTATTGAAACACAACACAAAATCAGAAACAGCAACAAACAATAATTAAAAGAAAACAAAAAACAAAGATGATGTAAGCTGTTTTCTCTGTTGTTTGCAAAACATGACAAAGGACAGGCTAATGTTTGGTCTTATCTACTGTGACTCCCCGTGACCAAGGGACAAGAGTCACACACATCAAACTGAACAAAGAGACACAATGTCTCCTTTCCTTAACTAGAAAGGATACAATGCATAAAACTCATTTTAAAATGAGACAGGTGAGAATAACAGGTAAGAATTAAAACACGAGCTTATAAAAGTGTATCACGTATATTAACTATATGGTCTCTTCCCACTTAGGATGTCTCCGTATATCTCACAGAGAATCGATTCACAATACATTAAACTCAAAGTTAATCTTCCCTTTTCAAACTTGAGCGAGTACCCCCATCACACAGAATCATTGGGAGCCCACACAACAACACAGACTACACATATACAATAACATAAAATCCAAGGGTCATACCTTTTGAAGGTGACTGCCTTGTTCATAGCACTAGACTTTTTCTCCTACACCTTCTAAGTCCTTGTTTGCTCCACAAAGAGTTTTCTAGCCATCTGATGTTCTATTGCTAAGCTAGTGGCCTTTCAGGAGAGCTCTCTCCCTTCTGAAAAAAGCAAACAACTGCATAGATATCATTACACTAAGGAAATCTCTTAGAAAAACCAAACAACTTGCTAATCTCTCCAGCCCCTTCATCCAAGCAAAAGATAAGAAAAGCAAACCTAAGTCTGTTTCAACCACATTCCAGGGACAAGTTCCCCTTTTTCTTTCTTTATCAAAATTCTAGTATTTAAGTTTTTTTTTTTTTAATGTGTGTGTGTTTTTTAAACAGACCTTGCAGGATAAACTGCTGCTCCCACCCCGCAAACAAAGCAATATTTGTTTAATAGCGATTGCTGCCATGGGTACAGTAAACAAGGGGCCCAGCATTTGTGTTTATGAACAAACACATCATCTTACAAGAGCAATTTAACATTAACCAGGTGGAATAATCAACAGATTTCATAGGTGACACCAGGGGCAGGACTAGTGTAAACAGGGGTAGGGAGGAGAAAGGGGCCACTCTTCGGGAATCAAGGTCGAGGTAAATGCATTACAGAGTAAACAGCTGCAAAGAAGGCAAGATAAACAAACAGTCATTCTTCTGACATTTAGAGAGGCAGAAAGGTTGTATGTAACACAGATCAGCTGCTGACCACCATGAAATCAAACCAGTTGGAGACCAGGCCTGCTTGTTTGCACAATGCCATGTTTGCTTATAAACAACAATTTGCTGTTACCAACCTCGCATTACTCATCATCATATAAGCCAGAGCAAATCAAGTGAAATCCGGTTAACTCTTTACTGACAATGTTACTTGGAAACAATAATAATAATAGTAATAATAATAAAGTGATGGCCCCCTTTAAGAAAGAAGAGGTCACCCCCAGATGAAGCAAACAGCTCAGTCAATGCCTCTTTACTTCCTGCTTTGTAGATAAAAATAAAGCATCCACATGGTTTAAACTACTAAGGATTGGATTTGGTCACAGCTTTAAAAGACTGGAATGTTTTCATGCTTGAGTAACTCTACATTCATTTCCTGGGCTCTTCTTCTTTTATCAATGAAATATATGGGTCAAACATCGACTGGGATCTTAAATGTTTTTCCTAGAGGGAGAGTTCTCATGTTCCTCCTCAAGCCGTTTCTTGTTCCAAGATACCTTTAAGCACACTGGGTCCACACACAGATAGATGTGTTTCTCAAGGATGCTGCAAAAATCCAACTATCCAGGTATGATTTTTGCCCTTAAAAAACAAGATATAAATAAATTAATCAGCTGATGTTACACAGAGCCGCTCAGGAGTTCAGTGTGTTGGCTTATCAAAGAAATCTGAGGTCTTCGAAGAGGGAATAGTCAATGTCTCCACTAACAGAAGTGTTATAAAGAAATGTTTCATCTTCAAAAATTCGCTTCATGTGTAAGAACAGGTAAAACAGCTTGCTGTATATTATAAGGAAGCTACCATGCTTTATCGGAGATACTATATTTAGGTGTACAACTGACAATTAAAGCATTTTTTTAATCCATTTCACAGATTGTTTAACATTACTAAACTATTTAATTGTGGTACGTGCAAATGACATCTCTCTGTTACTTAATATTTAATAAACAAAACATGGTGGAAACCTGTTTGGTAATTTATATCTTACATTTATTTTCAGTTAATTAATTTTTTAAAATTCTGTATTTAGTCCAAAGTACAGTAAAACACTTCTGGAGAACCAAAGCAAAATCTGAAAATGAGAAAATGAAATAAACACACACACACACACACACACACACACACAAAACCACAACTAAAGATACATCGCAGACGACTGTGGCGATTACTTCAGTAACCTTCAGATTACTGGAATTTCCATCTCTGTCTAACAAATCTAACAAAATGTCAGGGGTCCCCTCTTGCACCCCTGATGCCCATCCCAATTCCACTACAAACTTCTTAACCTTCTCTAGCTGCTCTTGCTCCTGCCTCCTCTCCTTCTACAGTCTAATCTTTGTTCTGCCACCCGAATGTCACAGTCAAAAAGTAACGAGAGCCTTTTCTTTTGTGTTTTTGTTTTGCTGTGCTGTGGTTTGTTTCCCAAGTCCCTCTGTGCCCACAGTCTCCTTTCCCCAAACCAACACGGCCCCTAAAACCTCAACAAAGATTGGAGAAGAAATGTCCAATGAGTGCTCCGTGCCCCAGCAGGAGAAATTTTCTCAGGCTCATGGATCTGTAAGCACTGTAGGGACATGAGGAAGGGACCCTGGGACCTCTCTCTTTCATGCCCTAGAAAGCCCTCTGGGCCTGGAGCTGTTCCACTGGCGTGGAAAAGACAACCCAGCCTTGCTCCTCCCGGAATGATGATGCAGACGCTGCTGCCAGAAGGGCTAACACTGAGGCTCTTCCTCCAATGCTCTGGGAACCCAACGCTCTCAAATTCCACACGGCCGGCCAAGATGAGCAGGAGACAAAGAGAAGCAAAGTGCCTTATCTGACGCTCCAGGGAAACTCCAGAGAGAAAGAAATGAAGTAAAAGCAGAATGCTGGGCCCCGCCGTCCTTACTCCCCATCTTCCTTACCCATTATCGGCCCTTCCAGTCTTTTCCGGGAGTTCTCCTGACTTTCTTTTGTATTTTCTCTTCCTAGGGACTAGATGAACTAGAGTGCCAGTGAAGGCTCATAAAGAGACTTTACAATTCTAAAAGGTAATCCAAAGAGCTGAAACCATTTCCCTCGATCAAGGCCAATCATAAATAAGCCTCGGAGTTTTGAAAGTCAAGCTAAACCTAAGCACATGACACTTATCCCAAGTGAGGACATGTTTATATTAAAAAAAAATGGTTCTAATGATTCTTAACAAGAACAGGATAAATAATGTGCCTTTTACTTCTGCCTCAGTTGAGGTGGCAAAAGCCGAATCCACCTTCAATTTCATATGCTTGGGCCCAGGTTACTTATGCTGTTCCCCAAAGACCCCATGTTATAAGCCTTATTCGCAAAATAAAATAATTATAAATGAATAAAATAAAATCATTATGAAAGAACTCATGTACTAAGAAGTCTTTTAAATAACAGGTTTGATCAACTCTTCCAAAAACTGAAAACAGTCCCAAGGAAGCTCTGGGTGGACCCAAGTGTGGCAAGGGACTGATTTGTTCTTGCCACGCATCTTCCCTGGGATGAAAATCTCACAAGCTCGGAGATTCTCAGAGTGGTCATGGCACCTGAGTGCACACTCGAGCCAGCTTCCAAGGCTCAAACATTCATTTTGACTTTCATGTTCATGATTTCTGCCATCTCCCTCTATACCTCTACCAATGCTATTTTTAAAATGTATTCACTTTTGACAAACATATAAATCTACTGCAGAGGAAACTTTGTATCATTTCGTCAAATGGAAAGCCAGTGTGTATCCATTTATAGAAGAGAAAGACTTTATAATAAATGTAATACAACCCAACCAATGTTATTAAATTCTAGCTAGATCCTGCTGTCCACAAAGGCTCTGAGCAGGAGCCATGTTCTTTCTTTGTTAAATAATGAGCTTACAACTGGAAGAGAGAGATTAAAGACATACTAGTACCAAATGGAAACTTTCTCCTTGGCTTTATCGGAAGGATTAAAACCGACTGAAAATGGAATTGCTTCAACATCAAATCGCAATAATGAGAACTGGTGAATGATTTATGAACCACCTAAAAATCCTCTTCCAACACACCAGTGAGTGGTACGAGCTTCCGTCCTAGGGAACTGGGCACGAGGAGATTTTGAGAGACCTCTCTGAGGACTAGGTTGTATCCCTGACTCCAGAGCATGGTCTTCCTAACGATGACAGCCTACTGTGTACACACATGCTGATAGAGAAATAAATAATCAACGGGCTAGATTCTCTATTCTTGGCCCCCAAAGCAAGAGGGCTCCTGTGCCATGGGTTTTAAGCCCGCAGAAGACAGCAGAAAAATCAGACTGGCAGCTCCAACATCAGCCTCCCTCCCAGGCCTGCCTTTGCCCACACCATCGAGGACCAGCTCCACGGCCGCTTACATACAGCTGCCTTTCTACAACATAAGTTCAGAGTTTACTCGGTTACCAACGAGCTACTATAGGATAAATACTAGAAGCATATCATTCAAATGCTTTATTGGTCAAAAAGATAGATGCTTTTATTAGTCCAACCTTTTTTGTAATGGAGTGCCACTGATGACCCAGCATTAGCCTCATTCCCTGCTATTAATCACACTTCTAAGAGCTCATTTTGCCTTAAAATCTTAAGAAATTGCTATAATTTAAAGACATGGTGTCTACATAATGGGAAATGCCTCATAATTGTATCATTTCACAAAATACAGTATTTTTTATGGGAACAATGACCATGATGCTAAAGTATTACAAAATGGGAATCATTTATATATATAAAAGAAAAGTGAGATGTAAGCTGTCTTTTGTATTTGTGGCTTCCCACATCTGTACACTTTAATCATTACCTTTGGGAGGCTGATCAATCCAAAAGCACAGGCATATACAGCGTTTACAGAGTCAAAAGCAAAATAACATCCCCAAACAAATGAAAAATATCAATGAAAGGGAGAAAACCTAATGTACAAAGATAGAAGAGATGTGAAAACACATCGTGTGCTTTAAGGACATTTCATCAGTGGTATATTCCTTATTCATCATCTATAATTCCTGGGCCTTGTCTGTCCACGCCAAGAGAACTAAAGCAAGCTCTTCAAATAAGTGACTTCAAGACAAACTACAGGTATCTGCCAATTTACTTTCAGTATTATTTCAATAATATAATGATGCCCTTAGCTTGCAAGTCCTCATCTCATTAAACCACCCTTCATGAACATTAAGCACAGCCGAATACTATAAAGGAAAGCGTATTCAGAAGAGTGTTTCAAAATACAGAGCTAAAATAAAACTTTTAAAAAGTGCCCCTTCAGTTTTTACTACTACACAATTAGAACACAACATACGCAAATCTTCAGATCTTGCATACACACAAAAATGGTGACATTATGTTACACGATGAACGAAGGGTAGGCTCCAGTCAGGCACAAAGATTATGAATAGGTTTGGTGTGAATGGCTGCGGAGAACTGCCTTGAGAGTCAGCCTTAAGAGAAGAATGCGGGGATCATCCTACAGTTAGCAAGGGACGACTCAAACTGTGAAACGACCAGAGGCTGGAGACCAAGGTTAGGTGGGACTGGGTATCAGCCGGCTCAGTGATTAAGTCATCGGAACTCTGAGTGAGAGGCCTCTTCTAGCAGAGACATGCTCCCCCATGTGGTGTCAGATGGTCACGGTAAGCACCTCGTCCTTGGACCCCCAATCTGAGTTGTGAAAAGGCCAACTTCTGTACCTATTTCTCAAGAGCTAGAGGGAAGTGCTGACCCAGAGAGGATATTTAGGAAAAAGCTGTCACAGACATGCCAGGGAGAAGGATAGATTCTGGAGTGCCCAGAACAGGTAGAGTGGGCACTAACAGCAAGTTGTTGATGGCAACCTCCCTTCCCACACTGGGAGTGGGGGGCATTGGATGGCTATAGAGTTGACGGTGGGACTATCCGGTGTCTGGTGACCTCAGACTCTCCAAAGGACTCATTCATCAACTAAAGACCCAAGGAAACTTTCAAAAGGTGCTGCTACTCCTTGGCATCTCTGTGGTCAATGTGAGTGGTGGGGGAACTGGACATCTTTAGGACAGAACCACGGTCGGTACAAAGGTATGAGATTTCTAATGGAGACAATAGGGCCCGTTAGCAGTATGGATACCTGAGTTAAGATTCGCACAGCCCATGGATAACCAACTGATGGATGGGACCAGTGTATTTACTGAAGAGAACTTTCCTTAGGAGACCAGTCCAGGTGCGTGCACTCCGTCTCAAAGCAAGGCTTTCCAGAGAGAACCACGTATGCTTCCAACAGATAAGAAGTTATCACCTTTTACGCTGCAGCTGTGGAACAGACTGACCTCAGCTACACAAAGCATGGTGCTATGGAGAGGAGCGTGGGTGTCACCAGGGAGCCTGTTACAAATCCAAATTCTCAGACCCATCTCATTTGTGACAATCTATATTTTGATCACACCCCCTCCAGGTGAGTCACAAGCACATTAAAGTTTGAGAAGCCACCAGACCAGACATACTTGAACGT
>RCUC01170043.1:0-20890 GCA_003697995.1 Taxidea taxus jeffersonii
AGAAAGCACACACAAGAAAGAACAAGGCTGGGGGCAAATAGAGGGCCAGTAGCAAAGGGAGAGGGATAAGCAAGGATAATCTTTTTTTGTCTAACATCCAGTGACATGGAAGGGATCAGGTTTTCACCGAGGTGTTCTGCCCTAGAGTCGCTCTAAAAGGACACAGAGGTCATTATGATGAATTTCTAGAACCTAGGTGAGGTTCAGTGGGGTGAGGTCTGGAGCCGACGCCTAAGAAAGAATTCTTGATGTCTATGCTGCAAAAAGGTGGTTTATTCAAGCACGGGGACGGGACCCATGGGCAGGAAGAGATGTTGCCCCGCTGTCCTGAGAAGTGGCTGATGACAACACAGGAGTTGGGTAGGTGAGGACAAGGGGGTGTTCACAAGGGCTGTCACAGTAAGAAGACTCAGGATACTGGAGACCTGGATATTGTTAAGTCAAGGCGGTTTTTCCCTCTAATGAGGCACTAACAAGAAGACAATTGGGAGTTTCCTGGTGGAACGTCACATTCCTCCTATAAAACATTTGTCAGTGAGTTTTAGGTTTAGAAGAAATTTAACTTTATTTACATTTCCTTCTGCCTCAGCCTCCTTCAGTTTTATGGAGGGGAGGGCGACGTTAGGGCTTGAGGAGCTGAGTTACTGGTCTCTGGAAGTTGGGCTATTGATAAGATAGCTTCTTTGTTGTCCATCACTGGGACATCTGTAAACCAAGGGAGACTCCTGTCTCCCAAGACCGTGATCTCTGCAAGTTAACTATTTGTTTTTCTTTTAGGGCAGCCAGGAGTGCCTGAGGGATGTCCCCCTTGTCACTGAGGTGGGGTGGGGGGAGAAGGGGTGTGAGGTGCCAGCTTTTGCTTTCTCCTCAGCCAGCCTTCTGCTCCCTCATCCTTATACAGTGAGACCCTAAAGCAGTGTTCATAGCAGGGTCAAACCTGAGAAGAATGAGGGAAACAAGAACCGATTCACCCAACACTGATCTGCCGTTGTACTTCAAGGACACATCCATACATTTATAAAGTGGTTACTTACACCCACAGGAAAAGGGACGGAACAGAAACTTGTCATGATGACTAATTTAAGAAACATTTTCAATGATATGATACCTCCATCTTTGCCGATGATGATTTTTGTCTTTTATTCACATTATGAGCACAAACACACAGAATGACAGAAAGGGAACAGCTCTTATTTCTGAGTCTACTAGGATGAGGGCTAGAAGCAAAAAGTGTTCACCTGGAGCCCAGAAGGCTGACCTATGGTCTCCACAGCTCTACAACCATCAAATAAGGGCAAACTGCTGCGTTCGGGTTCGAGAGCTCGTGCCTGCCTGCACATCTCAGCTACAATTAATACAGAACTCATTAGCCCCCGAGAAATCTTGGAGAAGTACTACAAGTACACATTCGAGGAAACAGTTATGATCTTACCCTCCCTGCACACCCCCATGAACATGACGCAGAGAACCACCAGGTTCATCACCGCCTGATCCGAAATCGAGACCACCATGACACCCAGGCGCCCCTCTTTTTCACATTTTAAAGAGCAAGACTCACTCCCGGGGATGACCCTGAGAAATCTCTGCGTGATTCTGGATCTCTTATCCATCCTGGTCATTTACGCATTTTCTTAACCCTGGGCTACACAGAGCTGATAAGGCATTCCCATGAGACATAAATGAAAATGTTTTCCTCCGCTGATATCCCAAGGAAATATTTTCAATCCTTAGGGGACTTAATTCAAAGTGACAAGGGTTGATTGATGGCCTATTGGAAGGCCATTCTAAGAAGGCAGAGAAGGATCTGGGATACCGGAGAGAAGGGTTCTAAAGACCTAACTTGGAGTATTATTTCTGAAAACGTTTTAAAAATAGGTACAAATATAAGGAAGAAACATCAGAGCTACAGAAATCAAGATTTGCAATTTCTAACCACAAGGAATTTGCGGAGAAAAAGCTGACGGGCCCGTGAAGTGGGACTCAAGACTCACGTAACACCCAGCCATTTCTTCTCTGGCCTCGTCCTCTAGATTTCGTCCTCACAAGGCTTCTGTGGAGAAATCACCGCGGCATCACAGCACTGCTCTTAACTTCACCAACAGAGCCTTTTCACCCGAAAAGGGCTCAGCTACCAGCAGGATCGTAAAATGCAGAAATGGCCCAAATTCCCAGTCCTTTGCGGCAGGAGCCATTCAGAAACCGTGAGCTCCTACTGGGAGAGCAATCCCTGCCTTTTCCTCCTCTGCTTTCAGAGGGGCTCCCTCCCACAGACGCCCACACATTCGGCTCCAGTGTAGGAACCTGTTCTCCACGGACCTGACCCCGCAGACTCCCGGAGCAGAGACCCTCTCGCCCCTCCAGGGGACAAAGGCCGCTCTCCGCTCTCCTAAAACAGCCCGAAGCCCTGGTGCTCCCCGCGGGCCTCACTGAGAACCTCCTGGAGCCCGTAATTAACACAACAATGTTGTCTCCACCCAGACCCGCCGGCCCAGTCCGAGGGGGAGGCCAACAAATAGGATCCTTGGAACCTTCCACTCTGATCCTGTGGGGAAGCACCTGGGAGGACACCGTGCAAAGCAGGGGAACCGAGGCTGGGGCTGGGAGCACAGTTAGAGCCGAGCCTTCCCCGGGATCAGACTCTCTGGAGACGGCCTCCTTCTCCCTCTCTCCGCTACCGCAGGGCCACACCTCACACACCCAACCTTCCCTGATAACTGCACGCGTCTCTTTCAAAGTCAACACAGGATTTCAGAGCTTTTCCTTTATCTGCTGTTTCCTTAAAATACCAGCCTACAATAATCTTTAGACCAAGGAGACACATTTTAGGGTGACAAATTGCTCCCCCTCAGTAGGTAAATGTTTATTTCCATAACTACCTGCCACACAATTTTCCAAAGTGAATGTATGTTTTTACCTTCCCATCAGCAATATGAGAATTCTTTCTTCTTTTTTTTATTTGACAGATTCCAGGTAGACAGAGCAGCAGGCAGAGACAGGAGGAAGCAGGCTCCCTGCCGAGCAGAGAGCCGGATGGGGGGCTCGATCCCAGGACCCTGAGATCATGACCTGAGCCGAAGGCAGAGGCTTAACCCGCTTGGCCACCCAGGCACCGCCAGTAGGAGAATTCTAATTCTCAGCATTCTCACTGAAATGTGGGGTTGTACTTTTTATCCTACACATTCTAGAAAATATTGAGTGCTTTCTCAGCTGTGCAATAGGAAATGGTCTTACTACAGTTGTCCCGGTGCCTGGAACGGAAGCCACGTGCAAGGGTCAGGTTGAACAAATATCCAAAGAGCTGCCTTAACGTTTCCGCCAGACTCCAGTTCAAGCTCAGCAACTTTCTTTCCCTCTCTTCTGCCAACCTCCCCTCGTCCCATCTCAGCCCTTTGACTCAGGAACCCGGTTCCACCCTGACGACATGATGCTCACGGGTGGCAGCACCGACACAATGCCTCTGGAAATCGGACCTGATCCCGTATTTCCCTACAGAGCCCCAGCCCCTTCCCCAGGTGCGCTGCAGCTTTCCCGGCCCGACCTGCTGAGGCCTCCTTGGCGGGGAAAGCAACGAAGCTACGGCTGCCCTTGATCCCAGCTCGGTCTGCACGCTGTGTTCTGGTCTGAGGCGCGGAGGTCAGTTCACACAACAGCATGCATGGGAGGAGACGAAAATTTGTTTTCCTCACTCCTTTCTCCATTCTTTGGTTTGCTGAATAATTAAAATGAGGTAAGACAGATTCATGAGAAAAAAAATAATGTCTGAATTATGAGAGCTTGAAAGACGTGAGGCCCAAGGACAGGCAACCGAAGCTTGCACACCACCATGACTGAAGAAAAGGACGGAAGGATTTACAATTTGAAAACGGGGGACATAAACCCACAGGAGAATGGAAAGATGAAATCTACGAGGAATGGTGCTTTGCCCCTCAGAGAGACAACTCTTGAGGATGTAAAAAGTTAATCTTTGGTACCAGCAGTCTTTCTGATCGAGATCCTCCATCTAACGGATTCTTGGTTTGTATCACAGACGACGAGGGGAATTTGTACCTCCTATTTCCGCATACTTGGGACTTTTGGTGTCTGTGGGAAGCAGGGCCCAGAGGAGAACCCAGAAGGGCCCCGGGAAAGGACTTGGGACTCCTGAGCTCCCTAGGTCGGCCATCTTGGAACACAGGTTTTCCTTATCACTACAGGACAGTTTCCTTCCTCAGTGTACACATGTCCTAGAGATTTACAAGGAAGAAGCTTCCTGATCATATCTACAGCCTAGCTTCCAGGGACCCATGAACTCAGTTTCCTGAGGCCCTCACATCACCCTCCCCTCCATAAAATCGAGGGAGGCTGAGGCAAAAGGAAATGTACATAAAATTACATTTCGTTTAAACCTGAAACCAAATCACAAGGATGTATGATAGAAGAATACAACAGTCCTCCAGGCAGTTGGGGACTGTCTTCATATCTGTACCTCACTGGAGGGAAAAACAGCCTTTGCTTGACAAAGACCAGGTCCCCATTATCTTGAGAGTCTCCTGTCACATATGGTGTCCTTCTGGACACCCTGTTCGTCCTCAACTCCCCAGCTCCCAATTATATAATCAGTGACACATCAGGAAAATGAGCAGCTCTTTCTGCCTAGGGGTCCTGTCCCGGTGCTTAAGAAACCACCGATTTACACCAAAGACACCTCAAGAATTCTTTCTTGGTCATCAGTTCCGGATTGCACCCCACTGAAACTCACCTATATTCCACAACCCCCTCAAGTTCCATATTGCTTCTTGGTGGATGTACAGAAGTCATGAGAGCCTTTAACAAGGTAGCAACCAGCACTTATCAGCCCCTACTAGATCCTTATCATAACTATGCAGGCTGTAAGCCTTCTGGGCTGAAAGTGAGACCTCTCTTGGTAAATAACCTGGCATGTGCCCAAACCAAAGAAATTTGTTACTTGAATTGTATCTTAACCTCATTTTGGTGAGAACTAGTCCTACTTCTGGTTCTAAGTCACGGGCTCTGAAAGGATGTGTGGTTCTGCTTCTGTTTGTGTACTTGACATTGTTTTTTGGCCAGCAATGGAAATCAGTGTTTTTGTTCTGCATCCCAACTTGCAACACTTGGGCTTGACTGTTCCAGGCAGAAATGCTCACTGCCTCTCACTGCTGAATGGCTTCTCCAACAAATTCATGCCATGTAAAGAGGCAGAGCCTAGAACTACACTTATACCACACTGAGGAAAGGGAGGAACGTCCCCCACAGCAGTGATGCAGCTTTCCTGAAGGATCACTCAACCACACTGGATCTGACCTTGACTGGGGTGATCTACATGTGAAATGAGGGCTTGAGGGCAACCACAGCACATGCCTTGCTGATCCAGCCTATTCCACTGTCCAGAAGGCTTCTTCATCTCAAACGTCTATTCTACGCCGTGACGTCTTAAAGCTGCCCACATGATTGCACTGTCCAACACCCTCCTCCATCCCTTGTCAAAGATCTAGCCACAGGAAGTACAACAATCACTGACATCCAACAGCATTAATCCTTAGGAAGACATAGGAGGTCAATCAATTCATCAAGATAGAAGAGGATTTCCCTACTCCTGAGAAACCCAGAGGAGCCATTTCTTTTCCCATTACATGTATTCATCAGATGACACCAGCAAGAGCTGCCTGTGCCTTTGCACAGGTTCTAAAGGGAACCACCTCCGTCCGGGTCCCTCCCCACACAGCAAAGAGTTCTTTCTCTCGAAGGATGGTGGGCTCTCAAATTTTACTTATATTCACATCCTACATCATTCATGTTGAATTAATACCCATCAGTTTTCCATGTGTCTAATCTCAATGAAGCATTTTCTGAGGATACTCTCTCCATAGCACAGGTGAAAAAGAATGGTTGGGTACCTACATAGCTGGAAAGAAAAATGATGGCAAGTACAACTGGAGATCTGGAGATAACTAGGTCATAAACAAGTAGAAGTTATTTTTCTACATCTAGGGAGTCACTTGGGCAACTTGGGACCCTTCTCCTCCTTTATATGCTAATTCTTCATTTTGAATATTTTCTGTCTCTTCCCTGGGCTACCACATGACTCCTATGGGCATAGATTTCTCTTTCTCATGGGGTATCTATGACACACATAGCATGGTCATATGCGCATGTGGACCTCATAGACACATCAAAAGAACACTCAGTGTAGGACCTGGGGCACATGATTTCATTTGGGGCCATGGTGCAGTGCTATAGAGTCGCAAGTCTAAGTCGAGAATATGCCAACAGATTGAGGGAAAGCCTGGGGGAGGGGGAGTCTTCTCTATGGGACATGGGAGGGAAGACATTCCAAGACATTGAGATGGGGGTGCCTGGGTGGCTCAGTGGGTTAAAGCTTCTGCCTTCAGCTCAGGTCATGATCCCAGGGTCCTGAATGGAGCCCCGCTTCGCATCGGGCTCTATGCTCAGCAGGGAGCCTGCTTCCCTTCCTCTCTCTCTCTGCCTGCCCCTCTGCCTACTTGTGATCTCTGTCTGTCTGTCAAATAAATAAATAAAATCTTTTTTTTTTTTAAAGATTTTTTATTTATTTATTAGTTAGAGAGAGAGAGAGTGAGCAAGCACAGGCAGACAGAGAGGCAGGCAGAGGCAGAGGCAGAGGGAGAAGCAGGCTCCCTGCCGAGCAAGGAGCCCGATGTGGGACTCGATCCCAGGACGCTGGGATCATGACCTGAGCCGAAGGCAGCCGCTTAACCAACTGAGCCACCCAGGCGTCCCAATAAATAAAATCTTTTAAGAAGAAATCTTTAAAAAACAAAGGGAAGAAATAGAAATAGCTCACAAGGACAGAGTGTAGATGCCCTATGAAATGTTCCACTAACTTGTCACCCTGCAGCGTGCTGACTGGGGAATGCACTCAGGAGAAGGGCTCTTGTCAGTGCAAGGGCCCTGCAAAATCACTGGCTACACAAAATCAATGCCAAGCAGCAGCAGCATGGAGTACGTCAGCTAAAACACCAACAATACCTCTGTGCTACATGCCTCAGTGATTCACCCACAGTAATATCATCATATTCACAAAGAGGAGAAAATCATAGCATAGACTAGGGGGAAAAGCAATCACGTATCCCTTAAACCTTCAGAGCACTGGGAAAACGGATTCCTAAGTAAATTGTTTTACTCCAGTACCAAATAGGTGACTGATTCCATCATTTACCTGCAACCTTCAATGAGATAGATTAACACTGTAGGTAGGATAATACATCATTCATGACACACCCATATTAACTTATGAAAAATCACTGGGTTTTATTAATGAAAATATATTAAGTTCACACATACACTCAATTATGCACTTCAAAACCAGTCTATCCTCACTGTTCAAAATACAGAATACCCGTGTGCAAAACCATTCGGGTGTTGTCGGAAGGATGTGGAGTACCTATTTCCAAAAATTCCAGGACTGAGGTACATTCCTAAGAAATGCGTTATGTTCAGTGGGATGGCATTGTAGGGAAGAGTGAGCTACCCTCCTTAGGTCATCTGTCAGGATTTCCTCATTTAACCACATCAAGTCATAGTCTCTACCGATTGTGCTTACAAAATGCATCAGTAATGTACTGCCTGCCACCTCTTTTTCTTAAAGAACAATTAGTAAAACCTATTTCTAATATTGAGGAAGTTCTTTAGTTTAAAATATAGAGCAGTATGTGTTCTGAACACCTACTTCATGGTAACTTACATGAATGTTGTAACCATAAGCATCTCCATGGAGATTTTCCTCGTATGTTGTATGTTAAATAGTCCTACATCTTCCATGGGAAATTGGGCATGCGTGCATCCCTCTTAGTGTAGTAGGGCCATCTAGTATCGTTGACGGAGCAACAATCAGCCACATGGTCTTCCAGACTCAGTAGAGATAAAGACATTCTCAGAAGAGATTTCAGAGTAAAATAAAATTGTTAGTCACAAATCTCAAATAAGGCCCATGTAAAAAATGGTAAGAAATATAATGAGATTAAACACATGTAAAAGCCTATCTACTAAATCTATTGAAACAGAATAGTATATACATTTTCTAAGTGTTTGATTTTTCCTTGTAATAACTATTTTCAGAGTAAAGTCTGAATTTAATGAACAACGTATTCCTTTTCCTTCATTCGTTACATTCATTGGCATTTCAGTTCAATTAGAAAGTGTTCTAAATATTTATGTCTTTAAATTTACTTCTTTTTTTTTTTTTAAAGATTTTATTTATTTATTTGTTAGAGAGAGAGAGAGAGAGAGCAAGCGAGCACAGGCAGAGAGGCAGGCAGAGGCAGAGGGAGAAGCAGGCTCCCTGCCGAGCAAGGAGCCCAATGTGGGACTCGATCCCAGGATGCTGGGATCATGACCTGAGCCAAAGGCAGCTGCTTAACCAACTGAGCCACCCAGGTGTCCCTAAATTTACTTCTTAAATGCAGTCTCCACTGTTTGCTCCGGTGTGTATTAAAACGAAGGTCTCTCCACATTCATTAGTTCCAAGGGTTTGAATCTAGTAAGCATTTAGTGCTATTGAGTCAATGCTGAATTCCAGAAAAGGCTTGTCTTGTCCACTTTCTTTACATTTTACACTTCTACTGCTATATGGTAACTATGACGTGAAGTACGTTGGGAGCTCCACTGAGAGGTTGGACGCATGCTTTCTATGTGCACAGTTACTCTCCTATATAATATCTCTGACATGAATTAGATGAAGAAAAGGCCATAGATGTTTTCACACATACATTATGTCTGTAGATTACTCTCCACTTATGAATTTGGCGATGTCGAGTAAGGTTTGAGGGCCACATAAAGGTCCTGCCACACTCTTCACATTCGTAAGGTTTCTCTCTAGTGTGAATTCGGTGATGTGCAGTAAGGGATGTGACCCACATAAAGGCCTTGCCACAGTCTTTACATTTGTAAGGTTTCTCTCCAGTATGAACTCGGTGATGTTGAAGAAGCCCTGAGCTCTGCTTAAAGGCCTTGTCACATTCTTGACATTGGTAAGGTTTCTCTCCAGTATGATTTCTATAATGTTGGGTAAGCACCGAGCTCTGGTTAAAGGTCTTGCCACATTCGTGACATTGGTAAGGTTTCTCTCCACTATGAACTCGGTGATGTTGAGTAAGGTCTACAGGGCGGATAAAGGCCTTGCCACATTCTTGACATTGGTAAGGTTTCTCGCCACTATGAACTCGGTGATGTTGAGTAAGCTCTGAAGGCCACATAAAGGCCTTGCCACATTCCTGACATTTGTAAGGTTTCTTTCCAGTATGAATTCTGTGATGTTGGCTAAGCCCTGAGCTCCGGTGAAAGGCCTTGCCACATTCTTGACATTTGTAAGGTTTCTCTCCAGTATGAACTTGGTGATGTCGAGTAACGTCTGAACGCCACCTAAAGGCCTTGCCACATACTTGACATTGGTAGGGTTTCTCTCCAGTATGGGTTCGGTGATGCTGAGTAAGGTCGAAACCCCACTTAAAGGCCTTGCCACATACTTGACATTGGTAATGTTTCTCTCCAGTATGAGTTGGGTGACTTCCAGGAAGGGGTGAGGTCGATGTAGACACTTTCACACCTTTTGCCCATTTGAACTGTTTCACTCCACTCCGGATTTGCCTATGTCCCTTTACTGATGAAGGGTCCTTAAAGGGTTTACCACATTCCTTGTATTTGCATATTTTCTCTCCAGTATGCATTCGGGGAAACTGAGATAATGTTGAGTGGCAGTCAAAGGATTTACAACATTCCTTAAATATACAAGTTTTCTCTCCCCTAGGAATTGTCTTGTTTCTATTTGGCCTTGATGACTGAGTAAACACAGTCCCTGGTTTATGAGATGTGAATGGGTTTTTTCCCTCATGAATTTTCTGACGATCACCAACACTGGAGGACTGGTTATGAGCTTTCCCACATTCATTATATTTATGAAGACTGTCTCCTGAAGGGAGTATACTGAGCTTAGAGCTTAAATTAAAGCCTTCCCCACATTTATCACATTCAGAATGGTTCTCTGCAAACTTAGCCCTGACACATCTATGAACACGGGAGCCCTGGTTCAATGTTTCCTCAGATTCAGTGCACTGAGCTATTCTGTCTCCAGTGAGAAGCCTCTGGTCATACTGTAGGGTCGACTCCTCAGTGAAGCCTCTCTCGTATGGACCCCACTGAGCACTTTGTTCTTCATTTCTAAATCTCTGATGATCAGAGACATCTGGCTGAGAGGTCAGGCCAATCCTGTCTTCCAAATGGGTCAAATCATTCTCAGCATGGATTAGGTTACTTTCCAGATGTTCCAAATGGTCTGTCCACAAATCGCTATGATTGAATATTTGATTAGAGCTTGTGCTGACAGAAACACACTGCTCTGCAGAAACAGTTGACTTAAAAAGGGAGGATTTCCACAGAGGTTTATATCCTTCACCATTTGGGGCAGGGAGATTCTTGTGAAAGCCAGTTGACTTGGTTTGGATTTGTCTTCTCTGAAATCTTTGATGCCCATCACTCTCCCCATCACTGTCCCAGTCTGTGCGTAAGTGTAAAATCTCAACAGCACTACGTTTGTATCTGTGCGTTGATACCTTCTGGGAAGAACCTTCTATGCCCCGCTTTACCAGGAAACTCTGGGTGTCATGTGAAGATGGAGCTGAAAGATAGCAAATAAAAGTAAAACCATTGCACTTACTACATTCAGAAGAATATACTGAAGACTTCTAATACAGAAGTATAAAGTCAATCAAACAATGTCAGAAAGATGGCTGAGAAGGAGTCATCAGGACTTCATTTCTCCATGGACACACAACATGGCACACAACACACTGAGCACATAGTCCGATAGATAATTCTGCGGTATGGTCAGGGTGTAGCACAAATCACTTTCCCGGATCTCTGACAATCAGGAAAAGGGTCACATGAGGTCAAAATTAGCAGAACGATGGATATTGAAACAGAAAATTGAAATGAACCAACTAGAGTACAGTAAAAATAGAACATATCAACCATAGGAAGAGCTGGTTGTCAGAAAAGATCAACAACATTGACAGTCCGTGAACTAAATATAGAATAAAGAAAAGAGTGTCTAAAATGAGAGGTAAAAAAGCAAAAGCAGAGCATAACTGACTGTAGGAATCAAATAAGAGGCAACAATGGGTAATCTGGGACCACAAACTCACAGCAAAAGAGGAGTATGAATGTCAAAAAAAAAAAAAAAAAAAGTATGAGCAATTTAGACTCCAGGATTTAGAAAAACAAAGAAAATCCAAAAAACTGATCTGCAACCACAAAGCTGAATGAAAGAGGAATAAAAGAAAAAATCCAACAAACAAGAATTGTGTGCCAGATGAACTCACTGGATATTCAGACAGACACTGAAGGAGAAAAGACTGCAAATCTCCTCAAGCATGTCCAAGGAGTGACGATCAGGGAAACTAGCAGAACTCTCTCTCTGTGGCACCAGCATCACCAGCTCATGCAAGCCAGAGGAAGACACTACAAATGACGAAGTTTACAAACTACTGGCTTTGAGGAATATTCACTCAAAGCCCACAACAAATAGCGATCTGAATCCATAACACATTTTCCTTTTACAAGGAAACAGACAAGAAGAAGTGTTTTGTGTGCAATTGACAATATTGAGATTGAAAAGCTTTGTTTTATGTCTAAGTTGTCTTAAGGAACCTCTAAGGTAACCACAATGCAATACTCGCAGAAGACACAAAATTTAATGAGGAAGGTTCCGAGGCATATCATGGTGTAATACAATTAAAGATAAAATAAATCTTTATTTCCTACCAAAACATGATACAGAGGTATAAAATGTTTCAGTTACTTTCAATTCCAGAGACTCTTTTGTCTCATGCAGAAACAAAAAAAATTCACCCACAAATACATGATAAAATTAATTCTTTTTTTTTTTTAAAGATTTTATTTATTTGACAGAGAGATCACAAGTAGGTAGGGGGGCGGGGAGGCAAGCGCCTCGCTGAGCAGAGAGCCCGATGCGGGGCTCGATCCCAGGACCCTGAGATCATGACCCGAGCAGAAGGCAGAGGCTTTAATCCACTGAACCACCCAGGTGCCCCGATGAAATTAATTCTGTTGATGACAACTCACCTAGACATAGTAGAACATGCACTGACCACTCACCAGGGAGAGAAATTAACAGTAGGAATCACAGAGCATGGGTGTATGATATACAAACACAATGAAATATATATAATTTTATTGGCAAAAAGCATAAAGCTTATCCTTTTTTGAGCTACATAATAAGTGAGACTTTATTAAAGGCCCAAGTTCTGAGCTCTAAATGTGCTAGTCCCCCAATAGCATTATTTAGGTGAGAAGGCTAGGAAACAGAGACATTGCAGTATTTCACCATTGAGGAGACAACACAGAGAGGGGAAATTTCTGTATTAGTTAATTAAAAAAAAAAAAAAAAAGAACTTTTGAAGGGAAATAGAAGTGCACATGGTCTCATTTTAGGAATGTGGTTTGTTATCTGATCAAGTTACTGAAACTCAATCTTGTAAGAATAAGATTAAAGCCTCCATAACATTAGAAAGCATAAGCCAGAAGACATTAGAAACCTGTCTCCAGTGTTCTGGGAATTTCTGCATCAAACCCCAGTATGCATATAACTACCCTGACCTACTTGTCCCAAGATGAAAACCAGAACTGACAAAGGCCATAGCGTACAGGTCCTCAGAAATAGGATGACTTCCCCAGGCCCTCAAAGCAGTGGAGAAGCTCTATGGAGGTCCTCCTACTCCAAGGAAAGGCTCCTGGCCCTTCCTGTGGATGTGATGGACCATCACTGGAGCTGAAGGAGAATCCCAGAGAATGCAAGAGCTTGATAACGTGGGAGAGCAGACGTCCCTCTGGGAGCATGAGAGAAATAAAATCGGGTATGTCTCCAACTGATTTTCATTCAAGGAGAGCTAGTGGAACCATAGCTTAAGGTCTACGTTCCTCCTTCAGACTTGGACACACACACACACACACACCCCGTAATCTGCCTCATTCATTCCCACCTACCTGGATGGAAGGCTACAGTCTCCTTTCTCTTTACATCCCAGAGCTGTTTCTCTTGCTCCAAAAAAGTGATCAGGTCCGGCTTTGACACAGTGAGACCTGTTTATGAGGAAAAAGGAAAATGAGTATTGCCAGAGATTCTACCTTTCCATCACGATTGTGCTCAGCAGAGAAGATAGGACATTCTGGAGTTCGAGAAAATGGCTTCCCAAAAGCTGGTGCCCAACAGTCCCTTTAGAACACAGAGGAGGCATTTCCAAGGTTCGCATCCTGACCTCCACTTCCAAGTAGTAGACATGGAAATAAGAAGGGGAAATTTCAGTTTAAGATGTGAGCAGCGCCATTCTATGCCACCAAGTGTTTAGAAGTGCAACTCATCTACAGAAGTGGGGGTATTACCTTGAGAAGCCAAAGATGAAAAGGACACATTGATTTCTCTCTACATCTACAAACCCCTACTTACTCCCATCTCTGCCCGGATCTGAGTTCCAGTCATTCAAACAGGAATTGTCCAAGAGATAGTCTTCAAAAGAAGGAGAAAACCCAGAGTTTGGTTTGGGAAATCTGGAAGGCGTCTTCCTCACCCAGGAAGCGGAGGTGTCCGTAGTTCTCCAACATCACATCCCGGTACAGTCGCCGCTGAGTGTGGTTCAGGCGTCCCCACTCCGCCTCAGAGAATTCTATGGCCACATCCCTGAATGTCAGCTGTCCCTGAAATAAATACCACAGTCACCGAGTAGCCATTGACACCGTTCATCACGGTCCCTAACAT
Source organism: Taxidea taxus jeffersonii (assembly GCA_003697995.1). Classification (NCBI taxonomy): domain Eukaryota; kingdom Metazoa; phylum Chordata; class Mammalia; order Carnivora; family Mustelidae; genus Taxidea; species Taxidea taxus. The sequence goes on from RCUC01170043.1 coordinate 13,805, forward strand.
GAAAGAGGGAGTTAATGTCACCAGCGAGACCCAAGACCTGACTTTCCTTGCTCTAGGACATGAGTGTGGAATAAAAGAAAAACCCATGAGACAGAGGGCAGGACTAACTGAGAACCTCCAGTCCCAGAAGTCAACCCTACCAACTACAGAGACATGAGAGTGCTCCCTGTCCAGTGCAAACTGTTGGCATGCAGAAGAACCAATGTTCCAGAAGGAATCATGAGACATTTCTGATGTGAAATCCTGGGGCATGGCAGTGAATGATGAAGAAACATTACTTAGATGTCTTTGGTGCAAAAGCTGTGGTCTTCCTTAGGAGGCACAGGCACAGGCCCCACGGGCCAGAGGTGATGCACTGGGGTGTAAGCAGGAACTCAGTCTGTACTAAAATGGTGAGTGGCTCAGGAGTGCAGCCATCACCAAGGAAGCTGAAAGCAAGGTTTCCAGGACCTTGAGAGCCTGGCTGGTGTGATGATGAGATCACTTACTACTCTTGAGTGAAACCTTGGACAGAAGACCCTGCAGATCTCTATCAGTGGGGGGACATGCATGGAGGATGATGGCCAACATGTATTTGAGGGAAAGATATAAAGAAGATTCCAAAGGGATTTTCTTACATTAAGGAGGACTCTCAGAGTCCTGGAACTCTGGTTACTGAGAAGCTAAGGTTGCTTTTCTCCTTTAATGAAACAGGAACATGAAGCCAGTTGTGGATTCCAGGAAGAATGTCCTACTCTGCCTACTCAAGTATTTACCAATGGCGGCAAGTGGAAGGAAATTTACTGTTATGCACACCTCTTTTGACTTGGTTCTTCTCAGAATCTACGATCAAGGGCACTTGGTTAAGCGTCCACCTTCAGCTCAGGTCCTGTTTCCGGGGACCTGGGATGGAGCCCCACATTGTTCTCCCCACTCAATGGGGAGTCAAGTTCTCCCTGTCCCCCTCCACCAGTGCTAACGTGTACTTTCACCCTCTCTCTCTCAAATAAGAAATAATAAGAAAAAAGAAATAATAAGAAAAAAGCTACAAGCAAGAGAAACCCAGACAAGAGCATTTCCAGCTGAACTGTGATGATCTCTGCGTACTGCTGAGTACATCCATGCATCCATGTTCCCTACAAATAATTAAGAGAGAAAATATGAACATAGCAGGGAAGGGATCTGGCAAAGAGCACGGAGACAACAAATCCAGCTCACACCAAGTGTAGGAAACAAAGTGATCTCGGTGCCAACGCACACCCAAGGACACACCATCACCGGTATTCTTTTGTGGTCTGAAACAGGAATTCAGAATACGAATCTCACTATGAAAACAGAGGATGTATACACAGTTCAATCACCTACAGTTTCTGCAGGGGCTGCTTTGAGGCAAGCGGGCTTGAGCAAAGGCATGGAGAAAGGCCCGGTGACCCCCTTGCTGAACCCAGACAGGCCCATCGGGGCCTCACCTCAAAGGAGCCACAGGCCCCAACTAACCAGCGAACTACTGACGACCAGGGACAGTGCCCAGAAGAGGGAAACTTCCCTGAGAGCCCTAACTGCTCCCCCTCCCGCACTAACAAGAGCCCCCACCGCAGCCAGGGCTCCTTCAGACTTGTCTCCGCGGCTGCCGCCGGCCGCCTCCTGCAGGACATTCCGTGAACTGCGAAGGGCGTGGTTCTGCCTCAGGTGACCCCTTCCATCCCACAGTGACCCCTTCCTCCCCCCAATCATGGACCCGCGTTCGGGGCCCCACCTGATGGGCAGAGACACCCCATTTAAGATTTTATTTATTTATTTATTAGTGAGAGAGAGAGAGAGAGAGAGAGCAAGCACAGGCAGACCGAGAGGCAGGCAGAGGCAGAGGGAGAAGCAGGCTCCCTGCCAAGCAAGGAGCCCGATGCGGGACTCGATCCCAGGACGCTGGGATCATGACCTGAGCCGAAGGCAGCCGCTTAACCAACTGAGCCACCCAGGCGTCCCAGAGACACCCCATTTAGACAACAGAGTCTCCGTGTCCCCTGCGAGGCCCTATAATCTTAATTCCAGATTCATTTACACTTTAGGGCAAGGGCCAGGGAGAGGGAGAGGATCTCAAGCAGATTCCCAGCGGAGCCTGCAGTCAAAGAAGAGCTCATCCTAGGACCCTGCCATCACAGCCCAAGGGGAAATCAGCAGTCTTGAGGCTTAACTGGCTGAGCCCCCAGGTTCCCCTCTAGTGTACTTTAACCACTGTATTTTACATAAAATACCCACTTCACGTTCTAAAGAGCAAGTCTCAAGAACCCCCCTTCCCACACTTTTCTCTCAGAGAACATCTGGAGTTTCTGGACCCAAATCCACCGAGTTTATTTCTTGATTTTCCGAGCCCTGGGCTGCACAGCGCTGAGAACAGCAAGCACAGGGGACCTAAAGGAGAAAGGATTCCCTCACTGACCGCCTTGGACCAGACCTCAGCAGCAGCAGAATCTCAGACTCAAGGCTTCCCCCTGTGCATCTGTCACTGAGAAACTATTTTCAGGGCTTGCAGGACTTTAACTCCCAGTGACAGCTGCTGTTGCCCTATTGTAAGGCAGATTTTAGACCTGAGAGAGAAGGCTCTGGGATACAGAGGAGAAGGGTTCTGCAGACCTGGCCTTGAGTATCATTTCTGGAAAGATCTTCAAATCAGGTGAAAACAGAAGGGAGAAACATCAGAACTACAGGAACCAACAATTGCAATTTCTAAAAGCAAGGAATTTCAGGAGGAAACAGGACATGGCCTCTCCTGGGACACCAGGCTTACCTGAGAACTGGCCATTTCTTCTTCCCCTTCGTCCTCTAGATTTCTTTCTCACAAGATGCCTGCAGAGAAATGACAGCAGCATCAGGAGAAAATGCCCTTAAGGCCACCAGCAGGGCCTGTGCACCTGCAAACTGTTCTGGGACCAGGCTGGATCCTGCAGAGGAACCGAGCGGCCCTGGGAGACCTTGGGGATCGGAGTTTAGTTAACACCATCGGGCTCAGAGGAAGGGGACCGTTCTCCCAGGATCTGAGCCCTGGGCACAAACAAAGGGGGGAGTTTATACACTTTTACGTCTGTGCCACTCTTGTGGCCACGGCCGATGGGGAAGGGGGGGGGGACTGGGATTCCCTGCGGGATGGGTCAGCCACCTCAGAACACTGATTTCTCTTATCAAAACTGCTTCCCTGAAGGCAGGACATTGAAATGCAGAAAAGGCCCCAGTTCCTAGTCCTTTGTGTCAGGAGCTATTCAAATGAGCCCCTAGTGGGAGACTAATCTTCCGCTTTCCCTTCTCAGCTTTCAGGGGGCCTGGCCTCCCCCCAAATGCCCACAAATTCAGCTTCAGCCAAGGAACTGGGCACTGGATGGACCTGGCCTTCCCAGACTCACGCAGCAGAGACCCCCGTGGACCAAAGCCTGCCTCCACTCTCATAAAAAAAAAAAATTAAAAATATAAATAAAAAAACAACCCCACACCCTGGCCTCACGGGGAATCTCCTGCTGCCCTTAAGGAACACTACACTGTTGTTTCCACCAAACGGATGGATAGAACCTGAGGGGGAGGGGCAGCAGATAAGATCCTTCTTGAAACTGCACGGGTGGTCCTATTAGGAATCATGGGGAGGGGGGAGTGACCAGGCAAAGCAGGGAGACCAAGGCTGTGGCTGTGACCGCACTTAGCTCCATGGCTTCTCCACTGATCAGTCTGGAGACTGACCCTCCTCCTTCTCTCTGCTACACAGAGGGAGACACCCTTAACATGGAGTTTCCCCGTATCCATGCAAAGTCTCTCACAAAGGGAAACATTCTGGGTTTCAGAGCTTTTGAAAGACCCTCAGACTTCACCACCCAAGAATCGGACACCGGTCTTCCACTGGATGCAAAGGCAAGAGGGTTTATTCTTCACAGACGCGCCTGCAGGCGGTCAGCAGCACCAGCTAGCTGAGAGCGCGGGCTTCAGGCTTACAATCCTTTTTTATAGGGCAAGAAGGGGTACAGGAGCAACGGCTAAGCAACAGGTTTCCTATTGGTTGTTTTAAAAAACGTAATGGGGATTATCGGGGGTCACAGCTGCTAGTCCCCGAAACGGCCGGGCGGGGCTTTGGGGATCTTCCGTCCTCTATTCTCTTCCTGTTTTTGCGATAGGGTGGGAGGATTATAGAAAAACAAAAAAGCGATTAGTTAATCAATGGCTGGGGGAAGGGTGTAGCCAAGCGATTACAGAAAAACAAGAGAGTGTTTAGTTAATCAATGGCTGGGGGAAGGGGGTCTTTCATTCCCCCCTTCTTCTTTATCATGGATTAATCCTATATCCATTCGTCCTGGTCCCGCACCAGGTCAGTTTGGGATCCGGTCTGTCTAATTAGCTGATATTGCTGTGTCAGCACCATCGTCTGGATTACTGACAAGCGACTTTTCAAAGAACGTAACAGCTGGAGGGGGAGCCCCATAAAGGATCTCGAAGGGTGTCAGGCCGTGAGGGCCGGGAGTATTTCTGGCCCGATAGAGTGCTAAAGGCAGGAGTTGTACCCAATCCTTAGAGCCAGTTTCAAGCAGTAATTTAGGTAGAGCCTCCTTGATGGTTCTATTCATTCTTTCTACCTGTCCTGAACTTTGGGGTCTATAAGCACAATGCAATTTCCAATCGATCCCCAAAAGCTTGGCCACCGACTGACTTACCTGGGAGACAAAGGCAGGCCCATTATCTGACCCCAACACTTCTGGCATTCCATACCTCGGGAATATTTCCTCCAGTAGCTTCTTGGCAACTATATTGGCAGTTTCCTTCTTGGTAGGGAAGGCCTCTGCCCATCCTGAAAAAGTGTCTAAGAAAACTAAGAGATATTTATATCCATACATGCCAGGTTTAATTTCAGTAAAATCAACTTCCCAATGTGTGCCAGGGCGATGACCGCGTACCCGGACGCCTGGTCCGATGATGGTCTTTCCTGGATTAACTTGGGCGCATGCTTTGCAATTAGCGGCTGCTTGTTGAAGGAGGAAGTTCCTCTTAGGTTAATAGTTTTCTAAATTGGCTCTGTCCATTAGGGACTTCATTTTGCTAGCACTCAGATGAGTCAATCTGTGGAGGTGGTTTATTAGTTCCTTAGCCATCTTTATGGGCATTATGGCCTTTCCTCGATATTCCCACCGGCTCAGGGCCGGGTTGTAATTGGCCCCTAACCTCTGTATGATGTCCAAGTCGGTCTCCTCATAATCCCAAATAGGGGCCTCATCGGTTCCTTCTGTCTCAGTGAGTATGGTAACAGTCAACAGTTGAGGCCCTAAAGCCGCCTGTTTGGCCGTTTCATCAGCCAAACGATTTCCTCTGGCCTCTGGGCTATTTCCCTTCTGATGGCCTGGGCAGTACATTATACTCAGCTTTTTGGGAAGGAACAGGGCCTTCAGTAAAGCTAATATCTCAGTCTTATTTTTAACTTTTCCTTCGGAGGTCAGTAGCCCCCTCCTCCGATAAATTTCCCCATGAACATGGGCAGTGGCAAAGGCATATCTACTGTCTGTATAGACATTAAGTTTCTTACCTTCTGCCAGCTGGAGGGCCTGGGTTAAGGCGATTAGCTCAGCCCGCTGTGCCGAAGTGCCTCCTGGTAGCACACTCGCCCATACGACTTGAGAGTCAGTTGTGATGGCAGCTCCTGCCCGTCGTTCCCCATTCCGCAGGTAACTACTGCCATCTGTGTACCAGGTCAGGTCTGCATCCTTCATGGGCTGGTCGGTTAGGTCAGGTCGTGTCCCATGTGTTTCCGCAAGGATCTGGTGGCAATCGTGCGATGGTGTCTCTTCAGGGATGGGCAGGAGAGTCGCAGGATTGAGGGCCATCACGGTCCGAACTGGATCCCGGAAGTCGGCCAGGTCCTGGTGAAGGGCCTCATCGAATAAGGTGGGGCTATTTTTGAACCCCTGCAGCAGCCGCGTCCAGGTCAACTGGCCTGATATTCCCAGTTCCGGGTCTTTCCATTCGAATGCGAAGAGAGGTTGACTCTGAGGACTCAGTCTTAAACAGAAGAAGGCGTCTTTTAGATCTAGGACTGTACACCAGGAGTGGGTCGGAGGCAGGGTACTGAGTAGGTTGTAAGGGTTTGGTACCGTAGGGTGGATATCTTCTACCCGTTTATTGACCTCCCTTAGGTCCTGGACCGGCCGGTAATCATTGGTACCAGGTTTCTTGACAGGTAGTAGAGGAGTATTCCAGGGAGACCGACATGGGGCCAGAATGCCTAGGTCTAGTAACCCACGCATATGCGGTTTAATGCCTTGGTAAGCCTCGTTAGACATAGGATACTGTCTAACATTGACGGGAACCGCTGTTGCCTTCAACTGTATGTGGATAGGGGGCTGCTGTACAGCTAGCCCTGTTCCTCCTGTTTCTGCCCAGGCATTTGGGTAGGACTTGAGCCAGAGTTCTATATCGCCTTGAGGCTTAGGAGGTTTCTCATGTAGTCTATATTCTTCTTCCAGCTGAAGGGTAAGTATATGCAAGGGGGTCCCATTGGGGCCAGTTACTGAGATCCCTTTGGGCTCGAAGTGGATCCGGGCCTTTAATTTGGTTAATAGATCCCTCCCCAAAAGTGGGTAGGGACAGTCAGGCACATGGAGGAACGAATGAGAAACTGTACCTGAAGCCAAATGTACTTTTCTTTCAGAAGTCCATCTGTACTGTTTCCCTCCGGTGGCTCCTTGAACCCATGCTGCGTGCTGACTTAATGGTCCCGAAGTCTTAGTTAGGACAGAATGTTGAGCCCCGGTGTCTACCAAAAAGGTGACTGGCTGCCCCCCAACAGTTAGGGTTATCCTGGGCTCAGGGGGGGCTCCTGGCCCTGACTCCTCTAATCCTCATCCAAGGCCATCAGTCTTGAGACTTGTCTGGCACTTCCCTTGGGGTTTCGGGGTCTTTTTGGGCAATCCTTGACCCAATGTCCTCTTTCTTTACAGTAAGCACATTGGTCCCAATCTACCCGGGGTCCCCTTGTGTCTCCCTTCCTGTCTGTCTTTCCTGGCTCTAATCCCTGACTACTCTGCACTATGGTGGCCAAGATTTTGCTAAGCTCTTTATTTCTCTTACGCTCCCGCTTCTCCTCTT
>RCUC01170044.1:0-20895 GCA_003697995.1 Taxidea taxus jeffersonii
AGAAAGCACACACAAGAAAGAACAAGGCTGGGGGCAAATAGAGGGCCGATAGCAAAGGGAGAGGGATAAGCAGGGATAATCTTTTTTTGTCTAACATCCAGTGACATGGAAGGGATCAGGTTTTCACCGAGGTGTTCTGCCCTAGAGTCGCTCTAAAAGGACACAGAGGTCATTATGATGAATTTCTAGAACCTAGGTGAGGTTCAGTGGGGTGAGGTCTGGAGCCGACGCCTAAGAAAGAATTCTTGATGTCTATGCTGCAAAAAGGTGGTTTATTCAAGCACGGGGACGGGACCCATGGGCAGGAAGAGATGTTGCCCCGCTGTCCTGAGAAGTGGCTGATGACAACACAGGAGTTGGGTAGGTGAGGACAAGGGGGTGTTCACAAGGGCTGTCACAGTAAGGAAGACTCAGGATACTGGAGACCTGGATATTGTTAAGTCAAGGCGGTTTTTCCCTCTAATGAGGCACTAACAAGAAGACAATTGGGAGTTTCCTGGTGGAACGTCACATTCCTCCTATAAAACATTTGTCAGTGAGTTTTAGGTTTAGAAGAAATTTAACTTTATTTACATTTCCTTCTGCCTCAGCCTCCTTCAGTTTTATGGAGGGGAGGGCGACGTTAGGGCTTGAGGAGCTGAGTTACTGGTCTCTGGAAGTTGGGCTATTGATAAGATAGCTTCTTTGTTGTCCATCACTGGGACATCTGTAAACCAAGGGAGACTCCTGTCTCCCAAGACCGTGATCTCTGCAAGTTAACTATTTGTTTTTCTTTTAGGGCAGCCAGGAGTGCCTGAGGGATGTCCCCCTTGTCACTGAGGTGGGGTGGGGGGAGAAGGGGTGTGAGGTGCCAGCTTTTGCTTTCTCCTCAGCCAGCCTTCTGCTCCCTCATCCTTATACAGTGAGACCCTAAAGCAGTGTTCACAGCAGGGGTCAAACCTGAGAAGAATGAGGGAAACAAGAACCGATTCACCCAACACTGATCTGCCGTTGTACTTCAAGGACACATCCATACATTTATAAAGTGGTTACTTACACCCACAGGAAAAGGGACGGAACAGAAACTTGTCATGATGACTAATTTAAGAAACATTTTCAATGATATGATACCTCCATCTTTGCCGATGATGATTTTTGTCTTTTATTCACATTATGAGCACAAACACACAGAATGACAGAAAGGGAACAGCTCTTATTTCTGAGTCTACTAGGATGAGGGCTAGAAGCAAAAAGTGTTCACCTGGAGCCCAGAAGGCTGACCTATGGTCTCCACAGCTCTACAACCATCAAATAAGGGCAAACTGCTGCGTTCGGGTTCGAGAGCTCGTGCCTGCCTGCACATCTCAGCTACAATTAATACAGAACTCATTAGCCCCCGAGAAATCTTGGAGAAGTACTACAAGTACACATTCGAGGAAACAGTTATGATCTTACCCTCCCTGCACACCCCCATGAACATGACGCAGAGAACCACCAGGTTCATCACCGCCTGATCCGAAATCGAGACCACCATGACACCCAGGCGCCCCTCTTTTTCACATTTTAAAGAGCAAGACTCACTCCCGGGGATGACCCTGAGAAATCTCTGCGTGATTCTGGATCTCTTATCCATCCTGGTCATTTACGCATTTTCTTAACCCTGGGCTACACAGAGCTGATAAGGCATTCCCATGGGACATAAATGAAAATGTTTTCCTCCGCTGATATCCCAAGGAAATATTTTCAATCCTTAGGGGACTTAATTCAAAGTGACAAGGGTTGATTGATGGCCTATTGGAAGGCCATTCTAAGAAGGCAGAGAAGGATCTGGGATACCGGAGAGAAGGGTTCTAAAGACCTAACTTGGAGTATTATTTCTGAAAACGTTTTAAAAATAGGTACAAATATAAGGAAGAAACATCAGAGCTACAGAAATCAAGATTTGCAATTTCTAACCACAAGGAATTTGCGGAGAAAAAGCTGACGGGCCCGTGAAGTGGGACTCAAGACTCACGTAACACCCAGCCATTTCTTCTCTGGCCTCGTCCTCTAGATTTCGTCCTCACAAGGCTTCTGTGGAGAAATCACCGCGGCATCACAGCACTGCTCTTAACTTCACCAACAGAGCCTTTTCACCGGAAAAGGGCTCAGCTACCAGCAGGATCGTAAAATGCAGAAATGGCCCAAATTCCCAGTCCTTTGCGGCAGGAGCCATTCAGAAACCGTGAGCTCCTACTGGGAGAGCAATCCCTGCCTTTTCCTCCTCTGCTTTCAGAGGGGCTCCCTCCCACGGACGCCCACACATTCGGCTCCAGTGTAGGAACCTGTTCTCCACGGACCTGACCCCGCAGACTCCCGGAGCAGAGACCCTCTCGCCCCTCCAGGGGACAAAGGCCGCTCTCCGCTCTCCTAAAACAGCCCGAAGCCCTGGTGCTCCCCGCGGGCCTCACTGAGAACCTCCTGGAGCCCGTAATTAACACAACAATGTTGTCTCCACCCAGACCCGCCGGCCCAGTCCGAGGGGGAGGCCAACAAATAGGATCCTTGGAACCTTCCACCCTGATCCTGTGGGGAAGCACCTGGGAGGACACCGTGCAAAGCAGGGGAACCGAGGCTGGGGCTGGGAGCACAGTTAGAGCCGAGCCTTCCCCGGGATCAGACTCTCTGGAGACGGCCTCCTTCTCCCTCTCTCCGCTACCGCAGGGCCACACCTCACACACCCAACCTTCCCTGATAACTGCACGCGTCTCTTTCAAAGTCAACACAGGATTTCAGAGCTTTTCCTTTATCTGCTGTTTCCTTAAAATACCAGCCTACAATAATCTTTAGACCAAGGAGACACATTTTAGGGTGACAAATTGCTCCCCCTCAGTAGGTAAATGTTTATTTCCATAACTACCTGCCACACAATTTTCCAAAGTGAATGTATGTTTTTACCTTCCCATCAGCAATATGAGAATTCTTTCTTCTTTTTTTTATTTGACAGATTCCAGGTAGACAGAGCAGCAGGCAGAGACAGGAGGAAGCAGGCTCCCTGCCGAGCAGAAAGCCGGATGGGGGGCTCGATCCCAGGACCCTGAGATCATGACCTGAGCCGAAGGCAGAGGCTTAACCCGCTTGGCCACCCAGGCACCGCCAGTAGGAGAATTCTAATTCTCAGCATTCTCACTGAAATGTGGGGTTGTACTTTTTATCCTACACATTCTAGAAAATATTGAGTGCTTTCTCAGCTGTGCAATAGGAAATGGTCTTACTACAGTTGTCCCGGTGCCTGGAACGGAAGCCACGTGCAAGGGTCAGGTTGAACAAATATCCAAAGAGCTGCCTTAACGTTTCCGCCAGACTCCAGTTCAAGCTCAGCAACTTTCTTTCCCTCTCTTCTGCCAACCTCCCCTCGTCCCATCTCAGCCCTTTGACTCAGGAACCCGGTTCCACCCTGACGACATGATGCTCACGGGTGGCAGCACCGACACAATGCCTCTGGAAATCGGACCTGATCCCGTATTTCCCTACAGAGCCCCAGCCCCTTCCCCAGGTGCGCTGCAGCTTTCCCGGCCCGACCTGCTGAGGCCTCCTTGGCGGGGAAAGCAACGAAGCTACGGCTGCCCTTGATCCCAGCTCGGTCTGCACGCTGTGTTCTGGTCTGAGGCGCGGAGGTCAGTTCACACAACAGCATGCATGGGAGGAGACGAAAATTTGTTTTCCTCACTCCTTTCTCCATTCTTTGGTTTGCTGAATAATTAAAATGAGGTAAGACAGATTCATGAGAAAAAAAATAATGTCTGAATTATGAGAGCTTGAAAGACGTGAGGCCCAAGGACAGGCAACCGAAGCTTGCACACCACCATGACTGAAGAAAAGGACGGAAGGATTTACAATTTGAAAACGGGGGACATAAACCCACAGGAGAATGGAAAGATGAAATCTACGAGGAATGGTGCTTTGCCCCTCAGAGAGACAACTCTTGAGGAGGTAAAAAGTTAATCTTTGGTACCAGCAGTCTTTCTGATCGAGATCCTCCATCTAACGGATTCTTGGTTTGTATCACAGACGACGAGGGGAATTTGTACCTCCTATTTCCGCATACTTGGGACTTTTGGTGTCTGTGGGAAGCAGGGCCCAGAGGAGAACCCAGAAGGGCCCCGGGAAAGGACTTGGGACTCCTGAGCTCCCTAGGTCGGCCGTCTTGGAACACAGGTTTTCCTTATCACTACAGGACAGTTTCCTTCCTCAGTGTACACATGTCCTAGAGATTTACAAGGAAGAAGCTTCCTGATCATATCTACAGCCTAGCTTCCAGGGACCCATGAACTCAGTTTCCTGAGGCCCTCACATCACCCTCCCCTCCATAAAATCGAGGGAGGCTGAGGCAAAAGGAAATGTACATAAAATTACATTTCGTTTAAACCTGAAACCAAATCACAAGGATGTATGATAGAAGAATACAACAGTCCTCCAGGCAGTTGGGGACTGTCTTCATATCTGTACCTCACTGGAGGGAAAAACAGCCTTTGCTTGACAAAGACCAGGTCCCCATTATCTTGAGAGTCTCCTGTCACATATGGTGTCCTTCTGGACACCCTGTTCGTCCTCAACTCCCCAGCTCCCAATTATATAATCAGTGACACATCAGGAAAATGAGCAGCTCTTTCTGCCTAGGGGTCCTGTCCCGGTGCTTAAGAAACCACCGATTTACACCAAAGACACCTCAAGAATTCTTTCTTGGTCATCAGTTCCGGATTGCACCCCACTGAAACTCACCTATATTCCACAACCCCCTCAAGTTCCATATTGCTTCTTGGTGGATGTACAGAAGTCATGAGAGCCTTTAACAAGGTAGCAACCAGCACTTATCAGCCCCTACTAGATCCTTATCATAACTATGCAGGCTGTAAGCCTTCTGGGCTGAAAGTGAGACCTCTCTTGGTAAATAACCTGGCATGTGCCCAAACCAAAGAAATTTGTTACTTGAATTGTATCTTAACCTCATTTTGGTGAGAACTAGTCCTACTTCTGGTTCTAAGTCACGGGCTCTGAAAGGATGTGTGGTTCTGCTTCTGTTTGTGTACTTGACATTGTTTTTTGGCCAGCAATGGAAATCAGTGTTTTTGTTCTGCATCCCAACTTGCAACACTTGGGCTTGACTGTTCCAGGCAGAAATGCTCACTGCCTCTCACTGCTGAATGGCTTCTCCAACAAATTCATGCCATGTAAAGAGGCAGAGCCTAGAACTACACTTATACCACACTGAGGAAAGGGAGGAACGTCCCCCACAGCAGTGATGCAGCTTTCCTGAAGGATCACTCAACCACACTGGATCTGACCTTGACTGGGGTGATCTACATGTGAAATGAGGGCTTGAGGGCAACCACAGCACATGCCTTGCTGATCCAGCCTATTCCACTGTCCAGAAGGCTTCTTCATCTCAAACGTCTATTCTACGCCGTGACGTCTTAAAGCTGCCCACATGATTGCACTATCCAACACCCTCCTCCATCCCTTGTCAAAGATCTAGCCACAGGAAGTACAACAATCACTGACATCCAACAGCATTAATCCTTAGGAAGACATAGGAGGTCAATCAATTCATCAAGATAGAAGAGGATTTCCCTACTCCTGAGAAACCCAGAGGAGCCATTTCTTTTCCCATTACATGTATTCATCAGATGACACCAGCAAGAGCTGCCTGTGCCTTTGCACAGGTTCTAAAGGGAACCACCTCCGTCCGGGTCCCTCCCCACACAGCAAAGAGTTCTTTCTCTCGAAGGATGGTGGGCTCTCAAATTTTACTTATATTCACATCCTACATCATTCATGTTGAATTAATACCCATCAGTTTTCCATGTGTCTAATCTCAATGAAGCATTTTCTGAGGATACTCTCTCCATAGCACAGGTGAAAAAGAATGGTTGGGTACCTACATAGCTGGAAAGAAAAATGATGGCAAGTACAACTGGAGATCTGGAGATAACTAGGTCATAAACAAGTAGAAGTTATTTTTCTACATCTAGGGAGTCACTTGGGCAACTTGGGACCCTTCTCCTCCTTTATATGCTAATTCTTCATTTTGAATATTTTCTGTCTCTTCCCTGGGCTACCACATGACTCCTATGGGCATAGATTTCTCTTTCTCATGGGGTATCTATGACACACATAGCATGGTCATATGCGCATGTGGACCTCATAGACACATCAAAAGAACACTCAGTGTAGGACCTGGGGCACATGATTTCATTTGGGGCCATGGTGCAGTGCTATAGAGTCGCAAGTCTAAGTCGAGAATATGCCAACAGATTGAGGGAAAGCCTGGGGGAGGGGGAGTCTTCTCTATGGGACATGGGAGGGAAGACATTCCAAGACATTGAGATGGGGGTGCCTGGGTGGCTCAGTGGGTTAAAGCTTCTGCCTTCAGCTCAGGTCATGATCCCAGGGTCCTGAATGGAGCCCCGCTTCGCATCAGGCTCTATGCTCAGCAGGGAGCCTGCTTCCCTTCCTCTCTCTCTCTGCCTGCCCCTCTGCCTACTTGTGATCTCTGTCTGTCTGTCAAATAAATAAATAAAATCTTTTTTTTTTTTAAAGATTTTTTATTTATTTATTAGTTAGAGAGAGAGAGAGTGAGCAAGCACAGGCAGACAGAGAGGCAGGCAGAGGCAGAGGCAGAGGGAGAAGCAGGCTCCCTGCCGAGCAAGGAGCCCGATGTGGGACTCGATCCCAGGACGCTGGGATCATGACCTGAGCCGAAGGCAGCCGCTTAACCAACTGAGCCACCCAGGCGTCCCAATAAATAAAATCTTTTAAGAAGAAATCTTTAAAAAACAAAGGGAAGAAATAGAAATAGCTCACAAGGACAGAGTGTAGATGCCCTATGAAATGTTCCACTAACTTGTCACCCTGCAGCGTGCTGACTGGGGAATGCACTCAGGAGAAGGGCTCTTGTCAGTGCAAGGGCCCTGCAAAATCACTGGCTACACAAAATCAATGCCAAGCAGCAGCAGCATGGAGTACGTCAGCTAAAACACCAACAATACCTCTGTGCTACATGCCTCAGTGATTCACCCACAGTAATATCATCATATTCACAAAGAGGAGAAAATCATAGCATAGACTAGGGGGAAAAGCAATCACGTATCCCTTAAACCTTCAGAGCACTGGGAAAACGGATTCCTAAGTAAATTGTTTTACTCCAGTACCAAATAGGTGACTGATTCCATCATTTACCTGCAACCTTCAATGAGATAGATTAACACTGTAGGTAGGATAATACATCATTCATGACACACCCATATTAACTTATGAAAAATCACTGGGTTTTATTAATGAAAATATATTAAGTTCACACATACACTCAATTATGCACTTCAAAACCAGTCTATCCTCACTGTTCAAAATACAGAATACCCGTGTGCAAAACCATTCGGGTGTTGTCGGAAGGATGTGGAGTACCTATTTCCAAAAATTCCAGGACTGAGGTACATTCCTAAGAAATGCGTTATGTTCAGTGGGATGGCATTGTAGGGAAGAGTGAGCTACCCTCCTTAGGTCATCTGTCAGGATTTCCTCATTTAACCACATCAAGTCATAGTCTCTACCGATTGTGCTTACAAAATGCATCAGTAATGTACTGCCTGCCACCTCTTTTTCTTAAAGAACAATTAGTAAAACCTATTTCTAATATTGAGGAAGTTCTTTAGTTTAAAATATAGAGCAGTATGTGTTCTGAACACCTACTTCATGGTAACTTACATGAATGTTGTAACCATAAGCATCTCCATGGAGATTTTCCTCGTATGTTGTATGTTAAATAGTCCTACATCTTCCATGGGAAATTGGGCATGCGTGCATCCCTCTTAGTGTAGTAGGGCCATCTAGTATCGTTGACGGAGCAACAATCAGCCACATGGTCTTCCAGACTCAGTAGAGATAAAGACATTCTCAGAAGAGATTTCAGAGTAAAATAAAATTGTTAGTCACAAATCTCAAATAAGGCCCATGTAAAAAATGGTAAGAAATATAATGAGATTAAACACATGTAAAAGCCTATCTACTAAATCTATTGAAACAGAATAGTATATACATTTTCTAAGTGTTTGATTTTTCCTTGTAATAACTATTTTCAGAGTAAAGTCTGAATTTAATGAACAACGTATTCCTTTTCCTTCATTCGTTACATTCATTGGCATTTCAGTTCAATTAGAAAGTGTTCTAAATATTTATGTCTTTAAATTTACTTCTTTTTTTTTTTTTAAAGATTTTATTTATTTATTTGTTAGAGAGAGAGAGAGAGAGAGCAAGCGAGCACAGGCAGAGAGGCAGGCAGAGGCAGAGG
The DNA here is from genome assembly GCA_003697995.1 of Taxidea taxus jeffersonii. Lineage (NCBI taxonomy): Eukaryota > Metazoa > Chordata > Mammalia > Carnivora > Mustelidae > Taxidea > Taxidea taxus. The sequence continues at coordinate 8,306 of RCUC01170044.1, forward strand.
GAGAAGCAGGCTCCCTGCCGAGCAAGGAGCCCAATGTGGGACTCGATCCCAGGATGCTGGGATCATGACCTGAGCCAAAGGCAGCTGCTTAACCAACTGAGCCACCCAGGTGTCCCTAAATTTACTTCTTAAATGCAGTCTCCACTGTTTGCTCCGGTGTGTATTAAAACGAAGGTCTCTCCACATTCATTAGTTCCAAGGGTTTGAATCTAGTAAGCATTTAGTGCTATTGAGTCAATGCTGAATTCCAGAAAAGGCCTGTCTTGTCCACTTTCTTTACATTTTACACTTCTACTGCTATATGGTAACTATGACGTGAAGTACGTTGGGAGCTCCACTGAGAGGTTGGACGCATGCTTTCTATGTGCACAGTTACTCTCCTATATAATATCTCTGACATGAATTAGATGAAGAAAAGGCCATAGATGTTTTCACACATACATTATGTCTGTAGATTACTCTCCACTTATGAATTTGGCGATGTCGAGTAAGGTTTGAGGGCCACATAAAGGTCCTGCCACACTCTTCACATTCGTAAGGTTTCTCTCCAGTGTGAATTCGGTGATGTGCAGTAAGGGATGTGACCCACATAAAGGCCTTGCCACAGTCTTTACATTTGTAAGGTTTCTCTCCAGTATGAACTCGGTGATGTTGAAGAAGCCCTGAGCTCTGCTTAAAGGCCTTGTCACATTCTTGACATTGGTAAGGTTTCTCTCCAGTATGATTTCTATAATGTTGGGTAAGCACCGAGCTCTGGTTAAAGGTCTTGCCACATTCGTGACATTGGTAAGGTTTCTCTCCACTATGAACTCGGTGATGTTGAGTAAGGTCTACAGGGCGGATAAAGGCCTTGCCACATTCTTGACATTGGTAAGGTTTCTCGCCACTATGAACTCGGTGATGTTGAGTAAGCTCTGAAGGCCACATAAAGGCCTTGCCACATTCCTGACATTTGTAAGGTTTCTTTCCAGTATGAATTCTGTGATGTTGGCTAAGCCCTGAGCTCCGGTGAAAGGCCTTGCCACATTCTTGACATTTGTAAGGTTTCTCTCCAGTATGAACTTGGTGATGTCGAGTAACGTCTGAACGCCACCTAAAGGCCTTGCCACATACTTGACATTGGTAGGGTTTCTCTCCAGTATGGGTTCGGTGATGCTGAGTAAGGTCGAAACCCCACTTAAAGGCCTTGCCACATACTTGACATTGGTAATGTTTCTCTCCAGTATGAGTTGGGTGACTTCCAGGAAGGGGTGAGGTCGATGTAGACACTTTCACACCTTTTGCCCATTTGAACTGTTTCACTCCACTCCGGATTTGCCTATGTCCCTTTACTGATGAAGGGTCCTTAAAGGGTTTACCACATTCCTTGTATTTGCATATTTTCTCTCCAGTATGCATTCGGGGAAACTGAGATAATGTTGAGTGGCAGTCAAAGGATTTACAACATTCCTTAAATATACAAGTTTTCTCTCCCCTAGGAATTGTCTTGTTTCTATTTGGCCTTGATGACTGAGTAAACACAGTCCCTGGTTTATGAGATGTGAATGGGTTTTTTCCCTCATGAATTTTCTGACGATCACCAACACTGGAGGACTGGTTATGAGCTTTCCCACATTCATTATATTTATGAAGACTGTCTCCTGAAGGGAGTATACTGAGCTTAGAGCTTAAATTAAAGCCTTCCCCACATTTATCACATTCAGAATGGTTCTCTGCAAACTTAGCCCTGACACATCTATGAACACGGGAGCCCTGGTTCAATGTTTCCTCAGATTCAGTGCACTGAGCTATTCTGTCTCCAGTGAGAAGCCTCTGGTCATACTGTAGGGTCGACTCCTCAGTGAAGCCTCTCTCGTATGGACCCCACTGAGCACTTTGTTCTTCATTTCTAAATCTCTGATGATCAGAGACATCTGGCTGAGAGGTCAGGCCAATCCTGTCTTCCAAATGGGTCAAATCATTCTCAGCATGGATTAGGTTACTTTCCAGATGTTCCAAATGGTCTGTCCACAAATCGCTATGATTGAATATTTGATTAGAGCTTGTGCTGACAGAAACACACTGCTCTGCAGAAACAGTTGACTTAAAAAGGGAGGATTTCCACAGAGGTTTATATCCTTCACCATTTGGGGCAGGGAGATTCTTGTGAAAGCCAGTTGACTTGGTTTGGATTTGTCTTCTCTGAAATCTTTGATGCCCATCACTCTCCCCATCACTGTCCCAGTCTGTGCGTAAGTGTAAAATCTCAACAGCACTACGTTTGTATCTGTGCGTTGATACCTTCTGGGAAGAACCTTCTATGCCCCGCTTTACCAGGAAACTCTGGGTGTCATGTGAAGATGGAGCTGAAAGATAGCAAATAAAAGTAAAACCATTGCACTTACTACATTCAGAAGAATATACTGAAGACTTCTAATACAGAAGTATAAAGTCAATCAAACAATGTCAGAAAGATGGCTGAGAAGGAGTCATCAGGACTTCATTTCTCCATGGACACACAACATGGCACACAACACACTGAGCACATAGTCCGATAGATAATTCTGCGGTATGGTCAGGGTGTAGCACAAATCACTTTCCCGGATCTCTGACAATCAGGAAAAGGGTCACATGAGGTCAAAATTAGCAGAACGATGGATATTGAAACAGAAAATTGAAATGAACCAACTAGAGTACAGTAAAAATAGAACATATCAACCATAGGAAGAGCTGGTTGTCAGAAAAGATCAACAACATTGACAGTCCGTGAACTAAATATAGAATAAAGAAAAGAGTGACTAAAATGAGAGGTAAAAAAGCAAAAGCAGAGCATAACTGACTGTAGGAATCAAATAAGAGGCAACAATGGGTAATCTGGGACCACAAACTCACAGCAAAAGAGGAGTATGAATGTCAAAAAAAAAAAAAAAAAAAGTATGAGCAATTTAGACTCCAGGATTTAGAAAAACAAAGAAAATCCAAAAAACTGATCTGCAACCACAAAGCTGAATGAAAGAGGAATAAAAGAAAAAATCCAACAAACAAGAATTGTGTGCCAGATGAACTCACTGGATATTCAGACAGACACTGAAGGAGAAAAGACTGCAAATCTCCTCAAGCATGTCCAAGGAGTGACGATCAGGGAAACTAGCAGAACTCTCTCTCTGTGGCACCAGCATCACCAGCTCATGCAAGCCAGAGGAAGACACTACAAATGACGAAGTTTACAAACTACTGGCTTTGAGGAATATTCACTCAAAGCCCACAACAAATAGCGATCTGAATCCATAACACATTTTCCTTTTACAAGGAAACAGACAAGAAGAAGTGTTTTGTGTGCAATTGACAATATTGAGATTGAAAAGCTTTGTTTTATGTCTAAGTTGTCTTAAGGAACCTCTAAGGTAACCACAATGCAATACTCGCAGAAGACACAAAATTTAATGAGGAAGGTTCCGAGGCATATCATGGTGTAATACAATTAAAGATAAAATAAATCTTTATTTCCTACCAAAACATGATACAGAGATATAAAATGTTTCAGTTACTTTCAATTCCAGAGACTCTTTTGTCTCATGCAGAAACAAAAAAATTCACCCACAAATACATGATAAAATTAATTCTTTTTTTTTTTTAAAGATTTTATTTATTTGACAGAGAGATCACAAGTAGGTAGGGGGGCGGGGAGGCAAGCGCCTCGCTGAGCAGAGAGCCCGATGCGGGGCTCGATCCCAGGACCCTGAGATCATGACCCGAGCAGAAGGCAGAGGCTTTAACCCACTGAACCACCCAGGTGCCCCGATGAAATTAATTCTGTTGATGACAACTCACCTAGACATAGTAGAACATGCACTGACCACTCACCAGGGAGAGAAATTAACAGTAGGAATCACAGAGCATGGGTGTATGATATACAAACACAATGAAATATATATAATTTTATTGGCAAAAAGCATAAAGCTTATCCTTTTTTGAGCTACATAATAAGTGAGACTTTATTAAAGGCCCAAGTTCTGAGCTCTAAATGTGCTAGTCCCCCAATAGCATTATTTAGGTGAGAAGGCTAGGAAACAGAGACATTGCAGTATTTCACCATTGAGGAGACAACACAGAGAGGGGAAATTTCTGTATTAGTTAATTAAAAAAAAAAAAAAAAAGAACTTTTGAAGGGAAATAGAAGTGCACATGGTCTCATTTTAGGAATGTGGTTTGTTATCTGATCAAGTTACTGAAACTCAATCTTGTAAGAATAAGATTAAAGCCTCCATAACATTAGAAAGCATAAGCCAGAAGACATTAGAAACCTGTCTCCAGTGTTCTGGGAATTTCTGCATCAAACCCCAGTATGCATATAACTACCCTGACCTACTTGTCCCAAGATGAAAACCAGAACTGACAAAGGCCATAGCGTACAGGTCCTCAGAAATAGGATGACTTCCCCAGGCCCTCAAAGCAGTGGAGAAGCTCTATGGAGGTCCTCCTACTCCAAGGAAAGGCTCCTGGCCCTTCCTGTGGATGTGATGGACCATCACTGGAGCTGAAGGAGAATCCCAGAGAATGCAAGAGCTTGATAACGTGGGAGAGCAGACGTCCCTCTGGGAGCATGAGAGAAATAAAATCGGGTATGTCTCCAACTGATTTTCATTCAAGGAGAGCTAGTGGAACCATAGCTTAAGGTCTACGTTCCTCCTTCAGACTTGGACACACACACACACACACACCCCGTAATCTGCCTCATTCATTCCCACCTACCTGGATGGAAGGCTACAGTCTCCTTTCTCTTTACATCCCAGAGCTGTTTCTCTTGCTCCAAAAAAGTGATCAGGTCCGGCTTTGACACAGTGAGACCTGTTTATGAGGAAAAAGGAAAATGAGTATTGCCAGAGATTCTACCTTTCCATCACGATTGTGCTCAGCAGAGAAGATAGGACATTCTGGAGTTCGAGAAAATGGCTTCCCAAAAGCTGGTGCCCAACAGTCCCTTTAGAACACAGAGGAGGCATTTCCAAGGTTCGCATCCTGACCTCCACTTCCAAGTAGTAGACATGGAAATAAGAAGGGGAAATTTCAGTTTAAGATGTGAGCAGCGCCATTCTATGCCACCAAGTGTTTAGAAGTGCAACTCATCTACAGAAGTGGGGGTATTACCTTGAGAAGCCAAAGATGAAAAGGACACATTGATTTCTCTCTACATCTACAAACCCCTACTTACTCCCATCTCTGCCCGGATCTGAGTTCCAGTCATTCAAACAGGAATTGTCCAAGAGATAGTCTTCACAAGAAGGAGAAAACCCAGAGTTTGGTTTGGGAAATCTGGAAGGAGTCTTCCTCACCCAGGAAGAGCAGGTGTCCGTAGTTCTCCAACATCACGTCCCTGTACAGTCGCCGCTGAGTGTGGGTCAGGCGTCCCCACTCCGCCTCAGAGAATTCTATGGCCACATCCCTGAAGGTCAGCTGTCCCTGAAATAAATACCACAGTCACCGAGTAGCCATTGACACCGTTCATCACGGTCCCTAACATGAAAGAGGGAGTTAATGTCACCAGCGAGACCCAAGACCTGACTTTCCTTGCTCTAGGACATGAGTGTGGAATAAAAGAAAAACCCATGAGACAGAGGGCAGGACTGACTGAGAACCTCCAGTCCCAGAAGTCAACCCTACCAACTACAGAGACATGAGAGTGCTCCCTGTCCAGTGCAAACTGTTGGCATGCAGAAGAACCAATGTTCCAGAAGGAATCATGAGACATTTCTGATGTGAAATCCTGGGGCATGGCAGTGAATGATGAAGAAACATTACTTAGATGTCTTTGGTGCAAAAGCTGTGGTCTTCCTTAGGAGGCACAGGCACAGGCCCCACGGGCCAGAGGTGATGCACTGGGGTGTAAGCAGGAACTCAGTCTGTACTAAAATGGTGAGTGGCTCAGGAGTGCAGCCATCACCAAGGAAGCTGAAAGCAAGGTTTCCAGGACCTTGAGAGCCTGGCTGGTGTGATGATGAGATCACTTACTACTCTTGAGTGAAACCTTGGACAGAAGACCCTGCAGATCTCTATCAGTGGGGGGACATGCATGGAGGATGATGGCCAACATGTATTTGAGGGAAAGATATAAAGAAGATTCCAAAGGGATTTTCTTACATTAAGGAGGACTCTCAGAGTCCTGGAACTCTGGTTACTGAGAAGCTAAGGTTGCTTTTCTCCTTTAATGAAACAGGAACATGAAGCCAGTTGTGGATTCCAGGAAGAATGTCCTACTCTGCCTACTCAAGTATTTACCAATGGCGGCAAGTGGAAGGAAATTTACTGTTATGCACACCTCTTTTGACTTGGTTCTTCTCAGAATCTACGATCAAGGGCACTTGGTTAAGCGTCCACCTTCAGCTCAGGTCCTGTTTCCGGGGACCTGGGATGGAGCCCCACATTGTTCTCCCCACTCAATGGGGAGTCAAGTTCTCCCTGTCCCCCTCCACCAGTGCTAACGTGTACTTTCACCCTCTCTCTCTCAAATAAGAAATAATAAGAAAAAAGAAATAATAAGAAAAAAGCTACAAGCAAGAGAAACCCAGACAAGAGCATTTCCAGCTGAACTGTGATGATCTCTGCGTACTGCTGAGTACATCCATGCATCCATGTTCCCTACAAATAATTAAGAGAGAAAATATGAACATAGCAGGGAAGGGATCTGGCAAAGAGCACGGAGACAACAAATCCAGCTCACACCAAGTGTAGGAAACAAAGTGATCTCGGTGCCAACGCACACCCAAGGACACACCATCACTGGTATTCTTTTGTGGTCTGAAACAGGAATTCAGAATACGAATCTCACTATGAAAACAGAGGATGTATACACAGTTCAATCACCTACAGTTTCTGCAGGGGCTGCTTTGAGGCAAGCGGGCTTGAGCAAAGGCATGGAGAAAGGCCCGGTGACCCCCTTGCTGAACCCAGACAGGCCCATCGGGGCCTCACCTCAAAGGAGCCACAGGCCCCAACTAACCAGCGAACTACTGACGACCAGGGACAGTGCCCAGAAGAGGGAAACTTCCCTGAGAGCCCTAACTGCTCCCCCTCCCGCACTAACAAGAGCCCCCACCGCAGCCAGGGCTCCTTGCAGACTTGTCTCCGCGGCCGGCGGCGGCCGCCTCCTGCAGGACATTCCGTGAACTGCGAAGGGCGTGGTTCTGCCTCAGGTGACCCCTTCCATCCCACAGTGACCCCTTCCTCCCCCCAATCATGGACCCGCGTTCGGGGCCCCACCTGATGGGCAGAGACACCCCATTTAAGATTTTATTTATTTATTTATTAGTGAGAGAGAGAGAGAGAGAGAGAGCAAGCACAGGCAGACCGAGAGGCAGGCAGAGGCAGAGGGAGAAGCAGGCTCCCTGCCAAGCAAGGAGCCCGATGCGGGACTCGATCCCAGGACGCTGGGATCATGACCTGAGCCGAAGGCAGCCGCTTAACCAACTGAGCCACCCAGGCGTCCCAGAGACACCCCATTTAGACAACAGAGTCTCCGTGTCCCCTGCGAGGCCCTATAATCTTAATTCCAGATTCATTTACACTTTAGGGCAAGGGCCAGGGAGAGGGAGAGGATCTCAAGCAGATTCCCAGCGGAGCCTGCAGTCAAAGAAGAGCTCATCCTAGGACCCTGCCATCACAGCCCAAGGGGAAATCAGCAGTCTTGAGGCTTAACTGGCTGAGCCCCCAGGTTCCCCTCTAGTGTACTTTAACCACTGTATTTTACATAAAATACCCACTTCACGTTCTAAAGAGCAAGTCTCAAGAACCCCCCTTCCCACACTTTTCTCTCAGAGAACATCTGGAGTTTCTGGACCCAAATCCACCGAGTTTATTTCTTGATTTTCCGAGCCCTGGGCTGCACAGCGCTGAGAACAGCAAGCACAGGGGACCTAAAGGAGAAAGGATTCCCTCACTGACCGCCTTGGACCAGACCTCAGCAGCAGCAGAATCTCAGACTCAAGGCTTCCCCCTGTGCATCTGTCACTGAGAAACTATTTTCAGGGCTTGCAGGACTTTAACTCCCAGTGACAGCTGCTGTTGCCCTATTGTAAGGCAGATTTTAGACCTGAGAGAGAAGGCTCTGGGATACAGAGGAGAAGGGTTCTGCAGACCTGGCCTTGAGTATCATTTCTGGAAAGATCTTCAAATCAGGTGAAAACAGAAGGGAGAAACATCAGAACTACAGGAACCAACAATTGCAATTTCTAAAAGCAAGGAATTTCAGGAGGAAACAGGACATGGCCTCTCCTGGGACACCAGGCTTACCTGAGAACTGGCCATTTCTTCTTCCCCTTCGTCCTCTAGATTTCTTTCTCACAAGATGCCTGCAGAGAAATGACAGCAGCATCAGGAGAAAATGCCCTTAAGGCCACCAGCAGGGCCTGTGCACCTGCAAACTGTTCTGGGACCAGGCTGGATCCTGCAGAGGAACCGAGCGGCCCTGGGAGACCTTGGGGATCGGAGTTTAGTTAACACCATCGGGCTCAGAGGAAGGGGACCGTTCTCCCAGGATCTGAGCCCTGGGCACAAACAAAGGGGGGAGTTTATACACTTTTACGTCTGTGCCACTCTTGTGGCCACGGCCGATGGGGAAGGGGGGGGGGACTGGGATTCCCTGCGGGATGGGTCAGCCACCTCAGAACACTGATTTCTCTTATCAAAACTGCTTCCCTGAAGGCAGGACATTGAAATGCAGAAAAGGCCCCAGTTCCTAGTCCTTTGTGTCAGGAGCTATTCAAATGAGCCCCTAGTGGGAGACTAATCTTCCGCTTTCCCTTCTCAGCTTTCAGGGGGCCTGGCCTCCCCCCAAATGCCCACAAATTCAGCTTCAGCCAAGGAACTGGGCACTGGATGGACCTGGCCTTCCCAGACTCACGCAGCAGAGACCCCCGTGGACCAAAGCCTGCCTCCACTCTCATAAAAAAAAAAAATTAAAAATATAAATAAAAAAACAACCCCACACCCTGGCCTCACGGGGAATCTCCTGCTGCCCTTAAGGAACACTACACTGTTGTTTCCACCAAACGGATGGATAGAACCTGAGGGGGAGGGGCAGCAGATAAGATCCTTCTTGAAACTGCACGGGTGGTCCTATTAGGAATCATGGGGAGGGGGGAGTGACCAGGCAAAGCAGGGAGACCAAGGCTGTGGCTGTGACCGCACTTAGCTCCATGGCTTCTCCACTGATCAGTCTGGAGACTGACCCTCCTCCTTCTCTCTGCTACACAGAGGGAGACACCCTTAACATGGAGTTTCCCCGTATCCATGCAAAGTCTCTCACAAAGGGAAACATTCTGGGTTTCAGAGCTTTTGAAAGACCCTCAGACTTCACCACCCAAGAATCGGACACCGGTCTTCCACTGGATGCAAAGGCAAGAGGGTTTATTCTTCACAGACGCGCCTGCAGGCGGTCAGCAGCACCAGCTAGCTGAGAGCGCGGGCTTCAGGCTTACAATCCTTTTTTATAGGGCAAGAAGGGGTACAGGAGCAACGGCTAAGCAACAGGTTTCCTATTGGTTGTTTTAAAAAACGTAATGGGGATTATCGGGGGTCACAGCTGCTAGTCCCCGAAACGGCCGGGCGGGGCTTTGGGGATCTTCCGTCCTCTATTCTCTTCCTGTTTTTGCGATAGGGTGGGAGGATTATAGAAAAACAAAAAAGCGATTAGTTAATCAATGGCTGGGGGAAGGGTGTAGCCAAGCGATTACAGAAAAACAAGAGAGTGTTTAGTTAATCAATGGCTGGGGGAAGGGGGTCTTTCATTCCCCCCTTCTTCTTTATCATGGATTAATCCTATATCCATTCGTCCTGGTCCCGCACCAGGTCAGTTTGGGATCCGGTCTGTCTAATTAGCTGATATTGCTGTGTCAGCACCATCGTCTGGATTACTGACAAGCGACTTTTCAAAGAACGTAACAGCTGGAGGGGGAGCCCCATAAAGGATCTCGAAGGGTGTCAGGCCGTGAGGGCCGGGAGTATTTCTGGCCCGATAGAGTGCTAAAGGCAGGAGTTGTACCCAATCCTTAGAGCCAGTTTCAAGCAGTAATTTAGGTAGAGCCTCCTTGATGGTTCTATTCATTCTTTCTACCTGTCCTGAACTTTGGGGTCTATAAGCACAATGCAATTTCCAATCGATCCCCAAAAGCTTGGCCACCGACTGACTTACCTGGGAGACAAAGGCAGGCCCATTATCTGACCCCAACACTTCTGGCATTCCATACCTCGGGAATATTTCCTCCAGTAGCTTCTTGGCAACTATATTGGCAGTTTCCTTCTTGGTAGGGAAGGCCTCTGCCCATCCTGAAAAAGTGTCTAAGAAAACTAAGAGATATTTATATCCATACATGCCAGGTTTAATTTCAGTAAAATCAACTTCCCAATGTGTGCCAGGGCGATGACCGCGTACCCGGACGCCTGGTCCGATGATGGTCTTTCCTGGATTAACTTGGGCGCATGCTTTGCAATTAGCGGCTGCTTGTTGAAGGAGGAAGTTCCTCTTAGGTTAATAGTTTTCTAAATTGGCTCTGTCCATTAGGGACTTCATTTTGCTAGCACTCTGATGAGTCAATCTGTGGAGGTGGTTTATTAGTTCCTTAGCCATCTTTATGGGCATTATGGCCTTTCCTCGATATTCCCACCGGCTCAGGGCCGGGTTGTAATTGGCCCCTAACCTCTGTATGATGTCCAAGTCGGTCTCCTCATAATCCCAAATAGGGGCCTCATCGGTTCCTTCTGTCTCAGTGAGTATGGTAACAGTCAACAGTTGAGGCCCTAAAGCCGCCTGTTTGGCCGTTTCATCAGCCAAACGATTTCCTCTGGCCTCTGGGCTATTTCCCTTCTGATGGCCTGGGCAGTACATTATACTCAGCTTTTTGGGAAGGAACAAGGCCTTCAGTAAAGCTAATATCTCAGTCTTATTTTTAACTTCTTTTCCTTCGGAGGTCAGTAGCCCCCTCCTCCGATAAATTTCCCCATGAACATGGGCAGTGGCAAAGGCATATCTACTGTCTGTATAGACATTAAGTTTCTTACCTTCTGCCAGCTGGAGGGCCTGGGTTAAGGCGATTAGCTCAGCCCGCTGTGCCGAAGTGCCTCCTGGTAGCACACTCGCCCATACGACTTGAGAGTCAGTTGTGATGGCAGCTCCTGCCCGTCGTTCCCCATTCCGCAGGTAACTACTGCCATCTGTGTACCAGGTCAGGTCTGCATCCTTCATGGGCTGGTCGGTTAGGTCAGGTCGTGTCCCATGTGTTTCCGCAAGGATCTGGTGGCAATCGTGCGATGGTGTCTCTTCAGGGATGGGCAGGAGAGTCGCAGGATTGAGGGCCATCACGGTCCGAACTGGATCCCGGAAGTCGGCCAGGTCCTGGTGAAGGGCCTCATCGAATAAGGTGGGGCTATTTTTGAACCCCTGCAGCAGCCGCGTCCAGGTCAACTGGCCTGATATTCCCAGTTCCGGGTCTTTCCATTCGAATGCGAAGAGAGGTTGACTCTGAGGACTCAGTCTTAAACAGAAGAAGGCGTCTTTTAGATCTAGGACTGTACACCAGGAGTGGGTCGGAGGCAGGGTACTGAGTAGGTTGTAAGGGTTTGGTACCGTAGGGTGGATATCTTCTACCCGTTTATTGACCTCCCTTAGGTCCTGGACCGGCCGGTAATCATTGGTACCAGGTTTCTTGACAGGTAGTAGAGGAGTATTCCAGGGAGACCGACATGGGGCCAGAATGCCTAGGTCTAGTAACCCACGCATATGCGGTTTAATGCCTTGGTAAGCCTCGTTAGACATAGGATACTGTCTAACATTGACGGGAACCGCTGTTGCCTTCAACTGTATGTGGATAGGGGGCTGCTGTACAGCTAGCCCTGTTCCTCCTGTTTCTGCCCAGGCATTTGGGTAGGACTTGAGCCAGAGTTCTATATCGCCTTGAGGCTTAGGAGGTTTCTCATGTAGTCTATATTCTTCTTCCAGCTGAAGGGTAAGTATATGCAAGGGGGTCCCATTGGGGCCAGTTACTGAGATCCCTTTGGGCTCGAAGTGGATCTGGGCCTTTAATTTGGTTAATAGATCCCTCCCCAAAAGTGGGTAGGGACAGTCAGGCACATGGAGGAACGAATGAGAAACTGTACCTGAAGCCAAATGTACTTTTCTTTCAGAAGTCCATCTGTACTGTTTCCCTCCGGTGGCTCCTTGAACCCATGCTGCGTGCTGACTTAATGGTCCCGAAGTCTTAGTTAGGACAGAATGTTGAGCTCCGGTGTCTACCAAAAAGGTGACTGGCTGCCCCCCAACAGTTAGGGTTATCCTGGGCTCAGGGGGGGCTCCTGGCCCTGACTCCTCTAATCCTCATCCAAGGCCATCAGTCTTGAGACTTGTCTGGCACTTCCCTTGGGGTTTCGGGGTCTTTTTGGGCAATCCTTGACCCAATGTCCTCTTTCTTTACAGTAAGCACATTGGTCCCAATCTACCCGGGGTCCCCTTGTGTCTCCCTTCCTGTCTGTCTTTCCTGGCTCTAATCCCTGACTACTCTGCACTATGGTGGCCAAGATTTTGCTAAGCTCTTTATTTCTCTTACGCTCCCGCTTCTCCTCTT